>PVLA01008138.1:0-93175 GCA_004027455.1 Hydrochoerus hydrochaeris
ACAGAAAGAAAAGATCAGACAAAAGCAAGAAGAAAGGAAATGTGCTAGAGTCAGAGTGTAAGAGACCAGTGGCAGACAAAGTGGAGATATTACAGCAACTGATGATGAAAGGCAGGTGTTGTTGAACATGGCAGGTCTTTATGCTGCCGAGTGAAATTTGGCCGCTGTTTTCATGGTCACATAGGAGAGAGGGTTTCAGCAGTGGAGGAATCCTTGATGGTATGATGCTCAGCTAGAAATCCTCTGCTCAGATGACCTATCTGTTTGATACTTTTTGTTACGTAACTGGTTCCTTCCATCTCCCTTTTCCTGCATTTACTCCTCTCCTAAATCCTTTCTTTCAAATGATATGAGGCAGTACATACTGAACTCTCCTTGGCTCATATTGTTAAATATATTTAAATTTTATGAGCTGGTGATTAAACTGTTGGTAGCTTGACATCAGCCATGGCGGGAGGATTCACATATTGGCACAGTTTCCAAAGCAAATGAGAGCTTTTATTTCTGCCCCAGCAGTTTACCAGCACAAAACAGACAAGGGAGTTGGCTGAATATTATTTTCCTGCTCATTCATACTTGTGATTAGTGTCATTACTTACACTGTTCAAAATTTTAAGAAAAGAATTGATTAGACTGATTTTACACTTTAAAAACAATATGCAAATCCAAAGCCCAAACATCTGTATTTAGTATTTAACAAAAGACAAACTTACCATCATTTCTAGGATACCGTGACAAAAAGATCTGGGAAAACTGGCTTTTGTTATTTTAAAATAAAAAAAAAATACAGGAAAAGTATATTTACAGATTCGTTCCTAATTAAACCAAACTCAAAATGCTCATTTTAATGGGCAGTGTCTTTGGAATCTAAATTTAATTGTTAATTGATTCTATTTTTCTAGCCACTGTTTTTTTTTATCCTTTACATATTTTTAGACCAGTGACCCATTACATTTACATTTCTTATATTCACGATTTCAATCATAATTTTGAGTTAGATCTAAACTAACTACTTTGTTTACTGGTGCCCTGGTCAAGATGAAACCCATCACCTACTGTGCTGCCCTTGATACAGTATCTTACATCTACTGAGATAATGGCTAGTGGCTTGTTTATTTATTAAGTTTATATTATTTTCAGAAAATACACAAAGTAATTTGTATTTGCTAAAGCTTTGTATTTCCTAAGAAACTAATAATTATTAAGTTATTTTTAACGGACTCACACTAGCATTTTATCTACTTTGTCTTTCCACATAATAGATACTACTTCATATTCAAAAAAGTTAAATTATTTGCCCAGAGTCACACCAATATTAAGTACAAATGGTCTAAATTGCTTGATTCCAAAGCCTGAGTTCTTTATATATTATGAGATTTTAATGTTCCTATTACCTTGTGAAAAATACAGAGTAGAAATTATCACTTTTTTACATATTAAGATTTTAAAAAGACTTGGAGGTCATAAGGGACTGATAACCAGAAAAGTCCTCTGATGTCTCATCTAGTGGTTCTCCCAGGTGGCCAAAATTGTGACAGCAATTACAAAATTGATATGCAGTCATCGTGTCTGACTTTAATGTGAAATTTTAGGACATTACTTCAAACCAATAAAAGCTTCTTCAGGACTGAATGCAAACTTCATAGAGATGTCTTTAAGTAGCTTATATTTTAAAAGCACAAGTGTAAGCCAAAATCAATGTCTTATATTGCTGCCTGCCTGCTTCAATCAGAATATGTTTGGCACACACAGTGTTTGTTTGATCAGTCTTTATGGGAAACATAACTTCTCACTTATCTCCTCTATTCCTGGTCCCCAAGAATCCATCTTAGGAAAAATGTGATATTTTACTTTTGTGTATTAATTTAAAAGTTACTGTTGGCAATGTTGTAGATAATTCCCTCTCACCCAAAGATCTTTTAGTCACCTAAGTTTACACTTTGCATTTACAATAAAAGGAGGTAGGAAAATGGAGACAAGCAAAATGCAGAAATACAAAGGGAAGGGAGTGTTTGCAGAGAGGGTCAGGTCAGCCTGCCTCTGGCTGCTCATCCTTCAAACTGAGTTAAGAGGAGCCCGTGCACCACTCTCCTCACATCACTGAGGAAGGGAACTGTCCTCTCTTGTAACTTGAAGATGCCAAACTGATGTCCATTTGGCCTGTATCTTTCAAAACTGCTCCCTCTGATGGAATAATTTTGTTAAAAAAGCAGTTATGAGAGACAAAACTGAGTGTCATGATGTGGGTTTTCAGATTTCTTCCCTTCAGATTTTAAAAGTTGAAGATGCTTTGGATTAAAAGAAAAACTGTTCTGTAGAAATGTGGCACGTAATTTCCAGCTGACAGCCCACTGTGGGAGTTCTGAGCCACACACAGAGGAGGAAAGATAATTAATGGTTTAAAAGGGGCTATTTCCCATAGACCTGTCCCTTTCTTTTGTTCTGTTTTGCTTCTGCCTAAAATGTCAGGCTGTACTTGCAGCCTAACCCTCATCTTCTGACCCTCCCGTATAACAGGTGGGCCCAGCAGGGAGCAGGGTGGGAGGTTCTGTCTGGTGCCAAGAGCTGCCAGGATATGCAGCAGCCACAGGCAAGGCAGCTTATCAGCCTGGCACATGACAGCCTCACATTTCAACTGCAACAGTGACAAAGGATTGTGGAGGGACCAAAGGAGCAGGCTATGCAATTTGACACTAACTAGTAAGCAGCAGCCCACCATTAAGTCACCCACTTATGTCACGGTAAATAAGACTCACAGCAACGAAAATCATGTTTACAACCAGCAAATGATACTCTTAACTGTCTAATAACAATAGGAGATTCTTTATATCATCAAGTTGTATTATCAAGAAGTAATTTAGACAATAAAATAATAGAAATAAAATAGTAGGATAGTAGGAATGATCAAAGATTTTTTGACCATGACAGGAATTAAACCAGAGATTTGGGCCTGTTAGGGAAGTGCTCCACCATATAGATACAACCACAACCCTTAAAAAACAATTTTGATTACATACACATGCATACACAACACACATTCCCCAATATATTTATGTCTATTATATATATATATATGTCATCCCAAATCTGTCCCATACAGCTAAAGCCTTTTGCAGCTCTCTTATACAAAAGCACGTCTTTTTGAAGCTCTTCATATTTTGTAGTCAATATTGGAGCTAGTTGTGAGCCTCACAAAAAAAAAATCATTCTTTTGTATTTAGTTTTTTTTTTTTTTTAGCCTAAATGAAACTATCCTGTTTGGCCACACATATTATTTATTATTTTGACTTTGGTTGTTTTCCAAAGTCTAATCAGATTCAAAGAATGATGATTTACTACCATAGGGTTTTTGAGGAAATGGGCCAGACCATGAAGGCCCAAAACCCCAGGGATCAAGATAAATCATAATGACATTGGAGAGGGGCTAGGGATTTAGCTCAGCAGCATAAGTGCCTGCCTTGCAAGCATGCGGTCATGAATTCGATCCCCAGTACTGATTAAAAAAAAAAAAATGACATTGGAGAAAATGTAGGAATGACTGCTTTTTTTTTTTTTTTGGCCATGGGATTTTTGTATCCCATAAATTGTAAATATGTTCTAAGACTTTTTGAGTTATACATGCAGAACCTAGGGAAATATTCTTTCTTCAGGAGCTAAGGGAACTATAGCTCCAAAGACATGGAAATCTATACAAGGTCTATGGGATATGAGTCATTGTGAGGAGTTTGGCATGGTGAGATTCTAGGAATTAATTAATTAATCAGTGAATGAATATAGGAGCTGATTAGTTGAGAAGTTTCCCTGCCACCTGCCTCTGAGAAAGGTGGTATAAAGAAGATACTCTTTGAAAAGCTACTAAAGATACACAACCCCGAAAGAGACTTCTTCCCTAATACTTATGACCTGTGGGAGGTCCGTACTCTGGAAGTCTTTTCAGGGAGGGGACTAGAAGCAGCCAGATCAGCTGCTCAAGGGTTTTGCTCCACTGCCCAAACAAAAGAAGATTTTATCTGTAAGATATGATATATAATAGTGAATCAGTGACCACTTCGAGTTGTTTCACATTGTAGCCCCTTCTCTGTTTTCGGAGTTTTAAATCTGTATTAGTCTATTTCCATCTACAGCTGCATTTTGAGTTTATGGAGAGTGCTTAAAGTTATAAATAATACACAGTTTCTTGACAGTATAAGAGTTGCATCCACACATATTTTAAAACATACACAATAAATATATCCTAGGCTTAGCAGTAGACAGAACAACTGAATCAAATGGTGAGTTGTCTCTGTTCGGGGAGGCGTGTGGAGTACACATTGGTGTGTATCATTATGTGCCAAACTAATGCATGTCTGGAAGTTTGTGTATGTAAAGAAAGAAGTGTATTAGTGTTGAGTTAATCAAAGAGTGGGCTTCAATTTAAAAAAGGAGAAGAGACTCTTTGAAAAGAATATTTATTCTCTTTCTTCTATGCCCTCTATTAATGCCTTTTCTCTGGTGAAAATTTCACTTTGGAGAATGCTATTTATTTTCAGAGATGTGCTTTCTTCAAATTTGAACAACTAAGACACTGCTCCCTAATGAGTAAGAACTACTCAGACTTAGTTTGTAAAAAGAAATAAGAAAATGGAACAAAGCAAAAAAGAACTCTGGTTATCAAAATGTTTGAGGATAGCTCCTTACAGAGTGACAGCATAATTCAGACAGATGCAGCCTTTTGGGTTGAATGAGGTATAAGCAAGAACAAATCTCATGATTAACACTCTTCTTCATTCAGTGTTTGCAAGTTTTTGAGTGGTGAAATCTCTTTTGGAGGACATATGCTGTTTTTAAGCACCTATAACTTATTAATGAAAGATTTTTTTGGCCTCGGTGTTTATAGATCTGGGTCAGTGCCTCAGTTCACTGCTGTGCTCATTGTGTTATCTTGGACAAGTTACTTAACCTTTCTAAACTATGTGTGTTAAACAGGGTTATCATTCTTGTTTCCCAGGGTTATTGTAGGAATTATACAAATTTAACAACTTCTGTAAGCACATACCTCCTGGCATGGAGGAGGTATTTAGACAATATCTATGCAGTGGAAAATAGAAAATAGTTATTGCTAAAGACATGAATGCTCTGAAATGTTTGAGATGAAAATTCTACTTAATAACTATTGTTTTTCCATTGGTTTCCTTTATACAGTGGAGATGAGCTGTAATCAAAATGCCATGGCCTTCTAGTAGCTGTTGCTCAGTGTGACTTGCTTAAGCCCTTGCCTTTGCCATGATTGTGTCTCACAATCAAGTACTTTGTGATCATGGAGATTCTGCTTATATCTCCAAAGTAATATGCAGCTCCTTTTTTAGTAGTCTAGCATTTAACATTGAAAGTACATTTAATTTATATTGGCCAATTCTAATACATATTTTAAGGAAATGGAGCAATATTAGATACATGTATTCATTCCACAGATACTGCCTGGTATGTGACAAGGCCCTATGGAATGCAATGGAGAAAATAAGACAAATGTATTCTCTCCTGTCATGGCAGTGACAGGCTTATGGGAAAAACAGACATCTATCAGAAAGCCACACAAGTATTCAGGACATGTAATTGCCACTGAAAGTCATGATGGAAATGTATACGATGCTTCAAGAGTGTGCAGTGGAGAAATGTAACATGGCCACGGAGGTCAGGAAAGTGATTCCCGAGTTGAGGACTGAAGAAACAATAGGTATCACCTGGGTGCAGGAAAGATGTGTGTGTCCCAGGCAGAGGGAAGAGCATGGGAGGAGGAGAAGGAAGGCAAGGCAAAGAAAGCAAGCAGGGAAAGCTTTCGGGTTGAACAAGTAGAGTGGGCAGGGACCTCAGTTACAGCCAGAGTGATTAGCAGAGGTCACACCAGTAGGACCCCGATAAAGGTGCAAAGGGAAAAGAACAGTCTGGAGCTCCACTAGGGCTTCTGGGGGGTCATAACAAAATATATTAAATAGAACATCAAATCATAATTTCACCATGCAATTGGATTTTGGCAAAATCTTAGTCATATGTGGTGTATGCGTTTCAAATAGCCACTGAGCTGCTGTTTTTTATAGTCACTAGTTGAATCCACAATAAATGCAAATTTTGTCCTATAATAACTTAAGAAAACATGAAAAACTTAAAAGCAAGGCTTTTTTAAAATATTGACCTAATTTAAAAAAATCAAATAAAACTTGGTGTCACTGCAACCATCAACAGAAAGTAGATGGTTGGTTGCCCCTGCCAATGTCCTGGGTAGATACTGTTCTTCACACAGACAGTTTATAATACTTCAAGTATTTAATGCATTCCTTTTATGTGTACCTCAGAACTACAGTACTATTCCACAATGTCTTTAGTTGACATGTTTGTCTCGAATAGCACATATTAATGCTACCAGATTTATTCATTCACCAAAATTCAGTAATATTTCTGAAGTCATTTCTTAGCAGTCCCTGTCCAATTTCATTGTTTCATGTCACAGAGAATAATGCTACATTGAAAATATCACTGTGGGAAAATAATTTGAAGATTTCTGTATTCACCTGTTACTAGCATTTGAAAAGTGAAATTAGAAAATCATAAAAGAATTTCAATATGTTTCAGAGGTTTTTTAAAGTAAGTATTTTGATTATGATATCCAAGAATGGATAAATCTCTATAAAATACACGTTACTTGGGGTTAATGAAGGAAGCAAACATATTTTTTCCTAATATCATTTAATTTTAGCTAAATAATTTTAACTAAAAAGCACATTATTATAGTTCATTTATAACACCCGAGAAGCTGTTGACTTAGGCCATTCTTGTTTATACTGAATTTTGAACAGTCAATTTTCCAAGGAAACTGGTTCATTATTAGCAACAGATAAATCCAAAGCAGTGCAATAACACCAAAAAGGATCCAATTTTACTATAAAATATCAATTCAAATGTTTCCCTTCCCCTAATACAAAAATAAAAAGAAGTTTACATTTCTTATGGAATTGATTCCATTTAACAGCCTCACCATAAAATTTGAAATAAATGTGTACAATGGTACAAAATAGATGATTTATGTTTAGATTGTATCTGGTTTTGAAAGTTAATGTTTTAGATATAGTATGGAACTTCTAGTGGAAAATTGATTAAACCTTTGCTTTCCTGTGACTACATTGTCTGATTGTATTTAGAGAGGTCTTATTTGGCAGTTAAATATGATTGGGTTGTGATCTGGTTTTGCATTAACTCTGAAGGAGGTCTTACATAGTGGTACATACCTATAATCCCAGCTACTGAGGAGACTGAGGCAGGAAGACCTCAAATTCATGGCCAACCTAAGAAATTAGTGAGACATGGTCTTAAAATTAAAAACAAACAAACAAGCAACAACAACAACAAAAACAGAGTAGGGATGGAGCTTGTGATATGAAGTCCCTTGATTAAATCTCTACTACTGTTAAAAAAAATCTTTGTTAATGTAGTGCTTGATATATCCGAAGACTTTTTCATTCAGTATTCACTGTTCTAGGCATATTAAAATAAAGCTTACAAGTGTCAGGTTATTTCCAAAGTAACCATCACATCTTTTGCCCTGTATTAAAATCATCACAGCAAAACTTACAAAATACCTGGGTCATAAGCATATGTAATGAGTTTCATATTTTATTCATAATCAAATATGGAATAGGAATAGATAACACTTTCCTTTAATGTATATAACTTGAGGGAAATTTACCAATAAATATTAACTAGTGGAAAGTCAGCAAAGGAAGACGGTATCATTTGACTTACATCTTTCTTTTCTTCCCTCTGCTACCACCCAACTTTAATCCTAAACACCTCTGATATATATTTTTAAATTTTTATAATTGTGACAATTTTCCATTCACTCTCATTTTGCTTCCTTAATAAGCTTTTGGATACCCATATTAGATCATGTGAGTTTTTTTAAAGAATAAAAGTATTTTAATTCAGTTTTGCTTCAAAAAAATATCTAGGATCCTTAATCAGGGTACTTAAAGTTGGTCTCTGTACCACTCTCTTTACCCTCCTTGGATGAGAATGCTACAGGGCTAACCTTGCACAAACAAGCTTTATAATTTTCCCTGTTTTGTTAACATCTGTTTACATGAGCATTTCCTGGCCTTTGTCAAAACTTCAGCCCTTTTTATGACTGGATAAAATATTACATTGAATAAATATTCTACATTTTGTTTATCCGATTATCACTGAGGAACATTTGAGTTATTGGGGCTACTTCTAATTGTGAACCTTTGACTTTTTGATCATTGTCAGTTGACTCATATGACCCTAGAATTGCGATGGCAGAAGAGTACATAAAGTTAGCATTAAGATGTGGCTGATGCATAGTTTAAATTTAAATTTATCTGCAGAGCATGCAGGTAGCAGTTTTGTGATGCTGTGAATCTGAGCCTGGAGTTCTATGTATAAAACAGTAGTTTCATTGGACTAATGGATTTAGCCATTGTCGTGAAAAGTAAACTTTACTGCATAACTGAATTTTGCATTTATCTGAGTAGGGGGTCCGTTGAGTGTCTTAGATGTGCACCTCATGGATTTTCATCAATTTAGGAAAAATTTCAACATCATTTCTTCAAATTGTTTTTGTATTCCTTTCTCTCCCCTGGCTTTTTCTTCTTTTATTTTTCTAGTTGTATGCTTACTGATGTCTTGCATGTCACTGAGGCTCTGTTCTTTTTTCTTCATTGTTTTTCTTTCTAGTTATCGGGTTGAAAAATCTCTCTTCACCTGGACAGAAAGCCCTGGGAGTAGGGAAGAAAGATGTCATAAAGCATATTCAAGGGCCAGATTTTTTGTCCTTATTAAATAAATTCTCCTCAGATTGGTGTAAGCTTTTGGTTAGTTTCCAGACTTTGAAAAATAGTTTATTTTTATTTTTTTCATTGTCTTCTGTTTATTTGGAGAAATCATTGCAGAAGTGCTTCCTCACCACCTACTTTTTTTTTTTTTAACTCAATGCCTCTTTTCATGATTCTCTCAATGTAAAGGTTGAGAAAATAACATTTATGAATGTTTTCAGTAACTACTTACTGAGTAATACTATAGCTATGTATTGGATGAGATTATGACATAATTTAAACTAACTTTTAAAACAAGGTAATACTTATACTAGTTCTTTTTGTAGTTGCCATTTTTATATCGTCAAGAAAGAGTCTAGAAGCATTCAATAAGTCATATTAAATATACAGGTAGAAAAAGAAAGTACCTAGCATAATACAGACCCAGATCCTACATCAAACTTCATTAACATTGGCATTGTGAAAAGAGCTAGGAATATATATATATAGTGAAGTAACAAGTAAATAATGATTCACTACTTTTAATATGACTCAGGATAAGTGATTAGCTGATAACCTATCAGTTACACTTTTTCGGATTTGGTACATGGGTCTTTAAAGAGATATGCATTTCAGCAGAAAGGTCTCCAGCTTAAGATAACAGTGGCCAAAATATTTGAAAACTAATTTCTGCTTACTGCATGGGCTCTAATCTTGAGAATACAGAACAGTTTGCTTTTTAGTCATAGAAACTGTCTTATCAGTTCCTATAACTAAAAGAATACAGTCTGTGAAGGTTAAAGATCAGCTAATTAAAATGTGGGAGAAAATTACAGAAATAAATTAATTCAGAGTGTCTTTGACATTAATAATGGAAAATGTAGCTCATTTTGGTGTACTTAGGAAATGCAAAATGAGAATAAATTTGCATACCAATGGGATACAAACATATCACATACACTTCAAGATAATTTTAAAATTCTAGCTAAAGCAATTGGATCTATGGTGTTCTACAACATATCTACCTGGATATGTGCTTTCTGCATTTTTTTGGTGAAAAGTAATTATTGGGTCAAGGAACAATGAAAAGTGCTATTAATAATACTCCACATCTTAACTAAACTTGAAGATTGTCCATGTAGATTGATTTATATTGTGTATAATTTATATGAGAGGAAATTAAATATGAATGAGAAATGCTTGAATGAGGCAGTAATGAAACCTTTAAATTTTTATTCAATATTTTATAAATGATAGTTAATTTTTCCTGTAAAAATCAGTCTCTCATAAATAATTTCACATGGGAAAATCTTTACATATATTGCGTTATGAAAATATCTACACTAAATTAACACACTTAAAATCAATGTTGTTGGGATATGGTTGGGTATAAAAGATAGCATAAATTTGGTTCATGAAATTTGTTCAATTGAGCAATCATGTAAAAAATAACTATACAAACATTTGGTAGACTCACTTTGAGTATGACTAAAAGATGGTTACTGATTTTAAAATACTCACTGAAAAATGCTTTAAACTGATCTCTTAGGAATGCTAAGAAATAATTAACTCCACAAGAAAATAGAATTATACATTTTTAGACATAAATATGTAACCTTAAGAGAGATTTTTACTTATATTTAAATTTAATTGGAGGTAAATATCAAGTAGGAAAGTTCTATACAAAAGGTGACTTTTTTATGTTGAGATTTATACAATCTATAGAGCATAGGTGACAAGTGGATGTAATTTTGCTCTCATAATCATGTAATAGGGAAATAACCAGCTTAGAAAAATCACCTTAATAACTTATTTTCTCAAACATAAGAGATTTTCCTGATGCAAACAGAACTCAAAAACTTTAAGGAATGGGAAACACTGTTAACTTTTCCTGGCAAAACTGGCTGGAGTAATGATAATGACCCAAGATATATGCTTCATTACTGGTGGCAAGTTAAATAATGGTCAGTATTGAAAATTGAACCACGGTGCCTGGGTAACTGCACCTCTGAATGATGGATGGCTCTTACAAATCAGAGAATTGATGTTAGCTGTGGATCAGTATTTTTCTGAAGCCGAATGTGTGTGTGTGTGTGTGACACAGACAGAGACACAGAGAGAGAGACAGAGACAGAGAGATTAGAGTAGTGGGTTGTAAGAGGTGAAATGCAGCAGCTCCCCCTCCCCATTCAGTACTACTGTAACTGAGAATTGAACACAAGGCTTTATCACTGAGTTACATCCCCAGGCCTTTCTTATTTTTTATTTTGAGATAGGGTCTCCTTAAGTTGCTAAATTTTTCTGAGGGCGGGATTGACCTTGCAGTCCTCCAGCCTCAGCCTCCTAGAGTGCTGAGATTACAGATGTGCACCACCATGCTCAGCCCTGAAATGGCATTTTCTTCAGGACATCTTGTTCTTCTGTGTCTAATCTTGGAAGCTTGTTTTTTTTTTTTTTTTTTTTTTTTTTGGTTACCTAAAGAATATGATCTTTTCCTTTTGGAAGTTTGCAGAAATTGTTACTCTGCCATTTGGAGATGCTGTCAGTGGCTCTAATTTTGTATGAAATTGCTGATAATTGTTGACTTGGTTTTTTTTACCTTCCCAAAGGAATACACTGTAGTTTTCAGAGGCATTCATATATTTTGTTATCAAACCACTTAGTATTTACCTTCCTAGGGTATGATGTAGTTGCTTAAGTTTCTGTATGGCAAATAGAATAACATTTCTCACTTTGCTGGATGGGTGAGTTTAGAGCTTCTCTGTCTAACGTGGGGCCACTAGGTGACTACTGAACATGTGAAATGCAACCAATCTGAATTAAGATGTGCTGTCTGTATAAACTATATATCACATGTCAAAAACCTCACAAACAAATGAAATATTTTTGTAATATTTATACTGATTACATATTAAAATGATGATAGTTAGATATATTGATTTAAATAAAATACATTACCAAAATTACTTTCATCAACTTCTTTTTGCTTTTTGACATGGCTACTAAAGTATTTCAAGTCACATATGTACCAAGCATTGTGTTTCTATTGAATACCTGGGACTGAAAGGGTAAGAAAAAGCATTCAGATTGTTGCAGAAGCCATGATAAAAATGCACAGATTCACATCATCAGTGCATGCCTTCCATGGGCCTGCTTCTCTGCTTCTCTGCTGAGATACCTGTGAGAAGAGGAAGACCTGCTAAAGAAAGTGGCTTATTTGGTCATTATTGGCTATGCCTTTCTTTGCTACTGTGATGTGAATGTGCAGTCAGTCTGATTTGCTCTGTTTAATTACTGAGTTAGAAAAGCTTCTCCATGGAGGAGGGAATGAAATTATTGAGATATTTGGAGCTATTTCTAATTGTGAACCTTTGACTTTTTGATCATGATTGGTTGGCTCATGTAACCCTAGAACTGTGATGGCAGAAGAAAAGTACAGAAAGTTAGCATTAAGATGTGTCTAATGCAAATATGAAATGCATTGCATTAATGATAATTTAAATTTGTGAACCTTGTCTGCACAGCAAGCAGGCATGTAGAAGTTTGTGATGCAGTGAGTCTCAGCCTGGAGTTCTATTCAGCCAGTAGTTTCATTGGACTAGTGGGTTTCGCCATTAGCATGAAATATAAACTTTACTGCGTAATTGATTTGGTTGTTTACATAAGTATCTCTTGGCAAAGCATCTGAATGAAGTAAATTGTCTACTCTCTAGTATTCTGGTTGCACCATATGTTACTCAGATACATAAATGAAAAGAATATGTACCAAGATGTGATTTGCTGCTTAACTGACTCGGATTCCTAAATTCATTTATACTTTCATTTTCAGCAGTCTGAGAAAATTAATATGGTCACAGGGACAGTTTTATAATGAAGTGATGATATTTTTCTTATCTACCCAGAGTAAATACAGTGAAGGCTCAGACTGTTTGAAAAGCTCTGTCCAAGGCACTGACACTCATCATTGGTTAAAGGTAAACATTGGCTCATTGGAAGGTTTCAGTTAGTCACCAAAGCACTGTTAGGCTGGGGATTTACTGTAAAGCAGCTTTGGATGATTTCTCCTTTCTTCTTTCAGCAGTGAGACTGTCACAAAAGAAGAATCATCCCTGGGTGGCCCTTAACCCTCTAGCCATACAGGAAGCCTTAAGAAAACACAGGCTCAAACTCATTGCAGATGGGAGGTGACACTTCATGTTCCTAAACAGATTTGGAGGATGTTGGCATAATTAATCTTCATTAATGTATCGAGTATGTGCTACATGGAAAGCATGGAAGTTGGTAAATGAAACAAATACAATTATTGCTTCCATGGAGCAGATACAGTCACCTAATAAACTGCATATGTCTGTTTAGGGAGGCAGAGAATATCAGGCTGAGAATGTGTTAGAAGTGATGTTGGGATCAAGATCTGAGGGTTGAGAAGGCCACCACTGAGTCATGCATGGAATAGCCTTTGTGACTTACCAGTAAGGCCAGGCTGAAACATGAGAGTTTTGATCAAGCTGCACTTTAAATTTAATCTTCTACTTTAAGATTATAAATACTTTAAGCATACTCTTATATTGAATAATTTGATTATATTTTTCTCAGTAGTATTTGTTCTTTCTGTAAGACTTTTTATACAATAGTAAAAAGAATTATGCTGTTTATATTTGATGTGCCTGCTGATTTTATTATATTTTTATAGAATTTTCAAGGAATTGCAAATGATTTGAGAAAATTTACCCTATAGATAACTTTTCTAAAAACAGTTACTCAGGATTGAGCTTTTACCTATATTAATTAGTCAGGTTATAAACTGATAGTCATAGGTTGTGGGCATTGCAGGTAGAACAAAATAAGATAAAAGAGTTTATAACTATAATTTAAAACTGAAAGTATAACAAAAAATGTTGTTTTCTGAAATATAGCTCTGAAGAAGAATAGAATGTAGGCTTTATTTGAAACTAACAAGCAGGTCTTTCAAGGAAAAAATTAAAACCATTTCCTTTGAAACACAATGAAAACAAGGACTTTGTTTATATAACCTTCAGTTCTTTAAAAAAGTATTGGGAAAAATATTGGTTCAAAATCAGCATCCTGTTAGCGGATGTAGAGGGCATGCTTAGCATAAACAGAGCCTTGGGTTTGCAGTAACACTGTCCCCAGTAAAATCTTCCTATCAGTAGTTATGTGATTGGAAATGACCAGAACTGCACTTAGACATACTTGGAGATACTTTTAGTCCATAAGAAGGGACTTAAATATATATATATATGCACATTTTCAAGCAATAGTGATTTAATGATTAACTATAATATGGATGACTCAGGGTTTATAAAGGGCACCTGAAATAAAGATTTTAATTTCTTGGAAGATGAAGACCATCAAGACATGCTCAATATGACAAAGTGAAATATTTTATTAAATTTTATCATGTGCCAGAAGTGACCAGATGTACAAGCTATTTTCAGCAAATCTGTTTCATTAATTATTTGCAGATTGTATTTGCTTACAAGTTTATGTTTCTATGTTTGTGGGGTTTTTCTTTTGCTCTTTCTCTAAGAGCTTCATCATCCTTTAATAGTATGTATTTGGAAAGTGTTGTAGAGAAAACTTTATTTTAAGGAGTAGAGTGTATTCACTACCCTTGCAATGTTGAATATACTCTATTTCCCTTTGTGTTCCCTGGCTCCCTTGTTTGTTAGTTTTTAAAATTTTTATTTCTTTTATTTTATGGGGGAAAAAGTAAAACAGAATTTCATAACAAAATAATAGGAAAAGTAGCAATAGTTAATACACTGAGTATTGTTATCTTTAAAGTAGTTGATCAGAATACAAGATACAGGTATAAAAATATTCTCCAAACAATATTAGCACAAATCTTTCTTTTCAGTGAACTAACAGAAACTAGTAGTGTAACTATCTTGTATTTTATTTTTTTTCCTTTTCCTTTCCTTCCTTTTCCCTTTCCCCTACCCTAATTTCTTTTTCCTTTTGAACAACTTCTTCCCATTTCAAAGTATCTATTGTGCATTTTGGACTTTATTTGTTCTTTCAGTTCCTCACACCACAGAGACAATATGGTATTTGCACATGTGAATCTGATTTATTTCACTTATGGTATCTAGTTGCATTCATGTTACTTTTGAGACTATTTCTATCGTTTCGGCATACAAATATTCGTCTTTCTTCACAACCTCAAGATAGTCTCCAAAGAAATGTGACTGGGATTTTCCCGAGAAGGTGGAGGGCTTAGATAAAGATTTTGCAAATTGCAGACCCTGTGATTTTACCTGCAAGCATGATTGACATGGCCTGGTGGCTCACTGACAGTGCTGTACAGCATTCAAACTGCCTTCGCTGGCTGAAACTTTTGCCTGTAAAATGGTAAAAATATCTGCTAAACTTTATGAATCAGAAGCCACTGTTGGCATTCATAAATTTGATACTAGTTTGAGGCTGTTCCTAAAGGTCTATGATATATAATGATTCAAAATTTCTTTAGGAGGCAGCTGTCAATCTGTAGCATTGCTGGAATGGCCAGTGCCTCCTTGGCCAAGCTAGTTAGCCACCGGCATCTCTTTCTTCCTGGATGCATCTATTTTCTCTACATAGTAGGAGCTCAATTTCTTTGTGTAAGCTTTTCATCAAGTGAGGAATGAATCACTATAAACTTGAAAGTCATTAATTTAACCATCAAAACAGTAACTCAGTGATTTTTATATTATTAACACTTATGTGATACTGAGACACCGTCTTTCAAATACATGCTATCTTACCAGCTTTTCTTGGTACTATTATTTGTAGTTGGAGAAACTTAAACCAGGAGCCTACAATTTCTTTGACTGGAGTCAGGTATCTTTTGCCCTATGGTCCAGACTTCATATTCTAGAAGCAAGGGCTCTTGCATTAGGTTATCCCCAAGAGAAAGTTCATTCCATAGAGTCTGTTGGTCGGTTGCTCTAATATCAGAGCAATTTTCTACTCTAAAGCATCCACTTTGAAGATCTGCTTTTTTGTTTGCCCTGCCCCCCCCACCATTGTCTTTTTAAACAGGGAAACCTGAAGTGTAGGTTTTGTATAGCAGACAAAATCTATTTTACTAGAGGACCTTGAATTGTTCAAATATAAACACAAGCACAAATGCAATCTAGTAATATCATGGAATAGTGTATCATGTTTCATGCTGTATTTGATCAAGTTTCATACCTAAATGTGACTTTCACAGTCATTCCTTATTTCATTTTCCAGTTTAAAACAGAAGTTCCCATAGAATTTCTCCAGATCCAGTGCTGTTCAACTCATTAATGGTCTCCCAGCTTCTTTGTGCTGCTTCCTGCCTTCATTTGAGCTTCCTTCCTGTTTCTGTGAAATCCCAACTTCCTTTACTTCCTTTGGTAACACAGTATGCCACGATGTGGCTGGGTCATTTCTACCCATTGTTATGACATTACCTTTAGCAGTTGCAGATTTTGCTACTGCAGAGATCTTTTCCTGCATTTTTAAAAAAGTTTTTCCAAAGATACCTACAGAGTATTAACACATGACCTTTCAAAAACATTTTTCCATCTTTGTAGAATTTCATTACTGTTTCTACTTTGACTTAAAAAGGGCGAATAACTGCTTGAAATATGTCTTTCATGATCAAGGTTGTGTGCTGAATTTTCCATGTGTGTAATCATTATTTTCCTTCCATTTCCTGACTTCCAAAATAGAAGAGAGATAATTGCTTTTATGAAGTCTTTTCTTTGTGCACATCCATTTGTATTTATTATTATTTATACTCAGATCAGACATCTTTTCTTAGATTATCCAGCTACCCTTTCCATATACTTTTACAAACACTTTTAAATTATAATCTGTTAAAATCAGATAGCATCCAAACATCTTGTTCATGTTTTAGCACACATACAAATGTTATTTAGAGTCTCTAGATAAATATAATTTTTAAAGCTGGTATTCTGTTTTCTTATTGAGAGAATTGTCCATCATGACATTTCTCTTGTATTTTGTTTAGCTTATCACTTTTATGTTAGTTTTTCAAACTTTCAGTGCTACTGTTTTCTTCATCCATAAAGATATTAATACTCAACAGAGCTGTTGTGATCATTAAATCATGTAACATAGGGACACACTACTTAGTCTTAGACAGTACATGTTAGCTATTATTACTGCAGATGGTCCCTGACATGGTATGGTGTGATTTACGGCTATTTTTCAACTTTACAATGATGATACACATTCAGTGGAAACTGTATTTGGAAATTTGAATTCCAGTCTTCTCTTAAATTGGCCCCACGCAGCCCACTTCCCTCTGAAGATGCTGGGCAGTGGAAGCCACCACAGCTGCCAGTCAGCCCCACAATCCTGAGGGGCAGCACTGACATTCAACACAGATGTGTCTCACCTGCTGCATGTGGCCCTGGACGGCTAGTAATGTGACCCAAAAAGATCTTAAATGTTTAGCATTAGTATGTGATTCTTAGCTATATTTTCTGTGACTTGAATATGCGATGTAGGATGCAGTGCTGACTCTACCTCTTGTGGCTGACATACAGTCAGTGGCAGGCAAACCTGCGTGTATCAGATGTTGCATGCACTTGTGAGGACTTGGCAAGTGCAATAATACAGTTGCAGATCACAGTACTTCAGCCTGCCTCACATGTGTGTCTGCAGACAAGAACTTATTAGGTAACCTTGTGAGTTTTGTTATTTAATCATTAAACTTAGGGCTTGTGTATTTCATAAAACAATTTACAAAGTTAAAATAGTTTTCCTAGAAGCTGTGTTATAGGCAATACAAAAATGTGTGATATATTTTTCTCATGATATTGTTATATATAACACTACTAGTTAGAAAAATAAATGGTTGCTTATTTATTAATTTTTGGAATGTATAGAGTGGCAATCAGACATTCAGTTTAAAGAAAACTGGCTCATGTCTCATGTCTCTTTACTAGACTCTTATGAGACCAGTTTTCCCAGAGGGAAATATCCTTTCCTTTACAATCATGCTTTATTCATGTAATCATAGTAAGTCCATGAAAAGTAGAATTAGATGAAAAATTTCTGATGAACACATTGAGAAAGTGAAAATTTCAATGAGACACTAATGACACTGACACATTAGCTGTATAAAAACATGATCAAATAATCCACTAGTTTTATGGTCATGCTGCCCTCTTGCTTAATCTTATGCTAAAAATTACTTAAAAAGGAAATTTTTGCTACCTATGTGCATTAACTATATATAGTTATATATATATTTTATATATAAATATGTTTCCTATACTGCCCAAACAATTCTTCTTCACTCAGCAAGGCCTAGTTGGGCTGAAAGGTTGGGCCGCTGGGTTCCACAGAGTGTTGTGCAGTGAAGCTAGAATATTCTGTAGTTGGGTAGGTACAGTGTGCTTTTGACTTCCTACATTTTCAATTTAAAATGTTGACTAGTGTGTCTTCCTCTGGTTGGTGGGACAGCATCTTTATTTAACACTTAGGAGCAGTTTTGCTCCTCTCTGAGTATATTCCATGTTCCCTTTAAAACAATATCAAATTACTTGGTTTTCTTACTATATCTTCATTTCAGAACCACTAGTATTACTTTAGAACACACAAAATACTATATAATAAACAGAGGCATAAAATTTGATTACTCATTGCTCTCTTTCATAAGAAAACTTTAATCGTTAATTTCAAAAGCAGTATGTGCTTATTGGAAAAATTACAAACAGAAAATGCTGATAATTAAATTATTAAAATCATGACTTCTTACATAAAGTCTCTAAATCTCCAGACTTTTTAGTACAAGCATGTGTCTTTTAGGAAATTCAATCAATTTCCAGAATGTACATGCTGTTTTATAACCTTTTCACCTAATATATTATACAATGTTTTTCAAGTCAACAATCAATATAAAATAAGTTTTATAGGCTATATGTTGTATATGGATCTAAGTTCATGTTGGCAATACTCTGTGGTTAGTAATTTATTTGCTTTCAGTTTTTATTCACTTTTTAAAAGCAATGTTGCCATAAATCCTAATCTCATAGAAAATATTTCACATATCCTCAAATATTTACTTACAATAAATAATTAGGAGTTAGATTAAAATTACTTTTTAAGTGATTCTTGTTATTTGTCATAAAATTACTTTCTAGAAAGATTTTCAAATTCCACATTTCTTTAGCAATGTGTGAGAATCCGTGTTTCTCCAACTCTCAATAATATGGGGATAGCAAATTGTATAGGTCTCTCACACTTACCTACACACTGGCCCTCACACACACACTGACACACACACACACACACACACACAGAAATGCAACTGTCAGCCCTTTCCTAGTCCCGCATTTCTTTTGTCCTGTCTGCAGCAGAATAACAGTACTACTCAGGGTCACTTTATCTTCATTAGTTTCCACA
Source organism: Hydrochoerus hydrochaeris (assembly GCA_004027455.1). Classification (NCBI taxonomy): domain Eukaryota; kingdom Metazoa; phylum Chordata; class Mammalia; order Rodentia; family Hydrochaeridae; genus Hydrochoerus; species Hydrochoerus hydrochaeris. The sequence continues at coordinate 19,209 of PVLA01008138.1, forward strand.
GTTTAGCTCCAGGTACATTTTGAGCCTGGAAAATTTAGTTTGCAGTCACCAAAGTCACATGAGGTTGATTGAAATCAGTTTGGCTTCAGAATGTGCTTTCAATAGTTTATGCAACTAATTTTCCACTCACTGATCAGATTCTGAAGAAAGCATGAGATTGTTAAGAAAATATCTTAAGATAGCTGAGAAGAGGATAGAGTGCTGGTGCTACTTGCACTTGGAGACCAGATAAGCACCTTGGGTCACATGGATGAGAGGTAAAGAACAGAGACCTAAATGTGATTCTGCCACAGTGAGGCTTCTGTGGCCTTCAGAACACAGGGGAAGGTTTCCCTAAACTTGTAATGATGGTTTTTTAAATTAAGAATTGTGAACTTTTTAGAATGTGTAATGTATTAAGTTAATTTCTGTTAGGATTTAAAGGCATAAAGTGTTGCCAGACTCAAATTCTTTAAATAAGTACTCACGCAGTGAGAGTTGGTGGGAGGAAATCAGGTTTACTTAAGGGCTGGCACCCTGAGAAGATGTGAGGAAGAACGTGGTCCCCCAAAACACCATTTTAAGGATTTTAGGTGTGCAAAAAAGGCTTTTGTAAGGGAGAAAAGGCAGTGAAGGGGGTAATAGTTAGAAAAGTTGCCTGCTGAACAGAATCTTCTTCCTCTAAGGCTCTTTGACGTCCAGGACAATTGGCTACTTTTTATTTTCTGTGGGATGAACTTGACAATTGACATTGACCTCCTGGGGCTAGCTCCTGTATTTCCTGCAATTGTTTAGCCAGACATTACTTCCTTCAAGTCAACCATACAACAATTGACATGCTTTGTGTTAGTTGATGCTACAGGAATAAAGAATACCGGAGTGTTACACATTGGGATGGGACCTGAGTGTCACCAGATGTTCTGGATTCCATAAGTCTAAAGAAATATTACTTAGCTATTACCGTCCTAAGCACTAGGTGTGGCTTTCTGTAGAATTTTGAGTGCCAGATAAATGAAGGTAAGTCAAAGGACAATTTATAAAGGAATGGACTCATAAAATAATCAAATCATGTGACCATCACCATCAAAAGATAGTGAATGAAACAACAACTGGAAGAATATGGGTGTGCACATAATGCACACATTCACACACATATTTGCAAACGAGCCACAAGATATGATTTTTCCATTTATTTCAATATTTTGTAGCTCTAATTCCTTCAGCAAGTATCATCTTCCCTGTCAGTGTGTACCATACTCAAGTTTTCCTTGATTATTGTTTAAAATGCTTTGTGTTAAGCAATTGAAATGAATTAAAATTTTAGTGTAGCATTAATATTTAATAAATTTTGAAACCCTGAAAAACTGTTCCATCTCTCCAAAAAGAATATGTTGGTAGTTAACTTTAAAGAATAAGTGTAGGTGTGTGTATTATTTTAGAATATGTTTAGGACTCATTTTATTCTCTACAGCACAGTATTAATCTGGAAAATATTTGTTGCTAGGTTTTAACTAAAGAAATTCTTTGGCTTAATTTGTACGATAGAAAAACATATTTTTTAAAATTTGAAAGTTGTTATCAAATTGAATTGACTATATTGTATATGTTTTGGAAATAATATTTGTCACTTTGCTTGGCTAAAGAAAAAAATGGTGAAACAACCAAAAAGCCTATGCTTATATATTTTGGTTCTTGCTAAAATCAAGCCTTGATTTGGACATTTCCAAAACTAAAACTGAGATTTTTTGACACACATTATACTTGTCCTTGTATGTACAGTTTTATTTTTTAATTTCCCCTAAACTTCATCATAATCGTCAAGGGGATAAGGTGGATAAAGCCAAAACAGGCAAGAGTGTGCTCAAGCTCTATCTAGCTGACACTGGAAAGAAACCAAGCAAAACTTCCAATTAGTGTGACCTGTACAATGATGTGCTTTCATTACCAGTTAATTAAGAGGGATTCAATAAGATCCAGCCATGGGTTCTAACTTTTCATCTTACAGGAAGGAAAAAAAAATCACACACTAAAAACAAAATGAAAGGACATCTTTGTTTAGAGATTCTCCAGGGTGATTGGTCTTAGATTTTTTATTTTATACTCTCAAAACAGTCCTCTCTTTGTGTCTCCTGACTTAGGCTTTGTGAAATACACATCTCATTCCATGCCACATTGCCTTCTCATTTCAAAACCTAAATCAATGAGATGTTTTCCAGCAAAGAATATATTGCCAGTGTTCCATGCTGAATGAGCCATGGCCACATCAGATGGTCAGTGATGGAAAAGACCCGAAAGATCGCCTGGTCCTAGTCCCTCATCTCACAGATGAGGAAATTGAGGTCCAGGGAAATGAAATGATTGCACAAGGCCCCATAAACCAAGAAAGTCCTGATTTACAGGCATGTATTCTTTCCTTTAAATTCTAATGCTTTAATGATCTGAAAGAATTATCCTGTCCAAATAACATGTTATTTGCTGATGGATGTATCTTTCTGCATTTGTTTTGTAACTACTGCTAACGAATCAGTTGTGCCTATCTTTAGTTTTGTAGCAGTGGAATAGAGTACGGAGTGAAAATATAGGTATGTGAATAAAATTCTTCATCACTTCTTCCTGTAGGAAGCATGTATTTATTGGCAGTTATCTGATAAGTACTGGCAATATTAAATCAAATTCATGGGATCTTTTGTATGTAGGAAAATACTTTTGGTTTTTGTTGATTTTTGTTTTTTTAAAAAACAATATGGTTAATAAAATATATTTTAGATGGATTTATTTGATTAAAATGTCTAAATTCCTCAACAGCATATTCCAAAAGATCTTTAAAAGACTTTTAAGTTAGGTTACTTCCTATGATTTCAATAATGGTATTTAATGATATATAAAAGATATGTAATGATAATTTATATAATGATAGTTAAGGATGAGTTATTTTTATATATAATATGACCTCATACTTTTAATGATTCTTTCCACATGAGAATTGTTAAAAATCAAAAGACCGTCAGGTTACAGAGCTTTTCCTTATGCTGGGTAGTTGCTGTTATGGCCTGGTTTCTAGTCTGGCTCAGGCAGATCAACCCAGACTAGAGGACTGGCTTCCTTCATTCTTGTCCCCAGAATAGTAAGCAACTGGGATATGCTAGAGTCTATGCCATGAGTTTACAGTCCAAAGATCACTAATTTGGTTCTTGTCTTCAAGTTGTGAAACTCTAGGATTCATAGGAAAAATAAACAATGGCAGTAGTGGATAAGGGCTAAAGGAGACAGCATCACTGAGGGGTAGAGGCACTAATAAAGTCTCTTAGAACCTGTGGGATTGAAAATTAGCCCAGGAGTTAAGTGAGAGAAGTAGGAACAGAGTGGAGCAGCCCTGTGATGGAAGGCTGGTGGTCAAGATTAGGAGAGAAGCCAGGAGAGGCCACAATGACCTGCTTCCCTTTATTTTCTAACCACATCAAGTAATAAGTCCCTCTTCTCAGCATGACTGTTCCAGATGCATAAGCTTTGTTCACCAGAGCTAAACACTCCTGACAGTGGTTGGAAGGTTACAGTAACTGTTGTTTTTTAATATAAGTCAGTAGTTCCATAATCAGGTAGTATAGGGTTAGCTCTGAAGGGAAGTCGCTAGATGCAAAGCAACACCTTTTCAGAGGTTCCTTCTCCCCACAGCTTTTCTTTTACTGGTTTCCTCCCAGAAGAGGTTGGTACCATAACATCATGAGACCTTGGGTGACAGCAAGAAATTTAGTTTATTTTAACACTACTGTTTTTCAATGGCAGTCCCATAATGGCTTTCTGCTTATGGCAAGAAAACCAAAGCCGGCCAGAATGAAAGTCAGAGGCCTCGGAGAAATGTTCTGTCTCTGGATAGGCTGCAGGCCTTGCTCAGCCAGGTGGAAGAAAGGGGGTTTCTTGTTGGGTGTGAGAGCAAAGGGCAAGGTTTTCTATTTCAGAGTGTCCTTGAAAAAAGTGACAAAAGGAGGGAAGGAAAAATCGTTACCTACAGTGATGTCAAGAAACAGCATTGACATATTTTTGGGAGATATGGAGGTATCTATCCCATCTCTTAGCACAGGGAAGCTACATCTGTGCTGAGTGAATTTTGTGTCTACAAAGAAGTCTAATTTGGGGAATGGAGATTTATTTTAGAAATTTTTAAATTGTACCTGAAATTGAAAATCTCTCAATCATTAAAATTAGTAATTATTTTATTTCCATATGCTTTTGGATCCACTGTATACAAAGTAGTAGGCATATAAATTTTTATAGTCAATGCCTGATATTTTGTGAATTCTTTAATAATTGTAATTTTCTTAAACTTAATCTACAGCTCTTTCTGCATTCCTTTTTTTTATTTCATCAGGAAATATTTTAGGATGCATGTCCACAAAGGTAATAGGAAAATTTAGCATAGCCACCATACCACAATCTTATATCAAGTAAATGTTTTTTGAATGTCTGCAATGTTTATGATCATAAACTAGTTTCTGTGAGGGAAACAAGAATAATGTAAAGGGTGAAGAATCTTTTGTTTACTCAGATGATCAAGAGAGTGGAGTAAGCTCTGGGTCATAGAGGATGTTGGATGTTGATGTTATGATTTGTGTCTAGAAGTCCCTTCAAGGCTTCATGTAGTGATAGGGATTTTTCAGAGATGGCTGAATCTAGAGTGTGTGATGCTGGGATTAAGGGTGTGTAATTGCTAAATCAGTCCACTGATTGGTTTGGTACCACACTAATCCCGGTAGTCTGGATAGGATAAAGAGTCAGAAAGAGTTTTGTATCCTCTCCTTTGCTGCTGGTTGCTTCTGCTATATTCTACCACCATCAACTGTTTCTCTCTGGGATGTCCTTCTGCCAAGCCACTCTTTCTTCAATCCAGTCAATTATGGACTGAAACCTTTACAAACTGGGAGCTAAATAAACCTTTTCTCCCTTTAACTTTGGATGTTGGCATATTTTATCTCATCAATGAGAGAAAATCAACTAAGACAGAATTTAGTACCACAGAAGTGGAGTCATTTCTGTGACTATACATGATGTGTTTCATGAGCATAGGGGAATGTGTGGAAAGAGTTTGGAAAGATTCAGAGATGTTGCTGAAAATGTAGAGTGGGAAGACTTTAGGCTGTATTGTATGGAAGATTCGGTCTAGAGTTTAGAAGATCAGAAATCCAATAAAGATTAGGCTCAGGAGATTTCTTCTGGGAAGAAGGACTGCATTGGCTGGTAGACTCCAGACTATGTGCGTTATGGCTTGGCAGAGAGTTTATCTGCATGTTGCTCATATCCAGATCCTTTGCCTGAAACTGAGATTAAGGGAAGTGCACCAAATAATCTTATAGAAGAAATTTCAAGGCAGTAGAATATTGAGGCAATAGCTACTGTTAGGGAATTTTAATCAGACCTATGTTGAGAATAAAGAGCACAGTGCCCAGTAGATTTAAAATGTGAGTTTGGCCAGAAGGAAACTCCAGTAAAGCTGTGAACTGCAAAGACAGAGCAGAGATCTTGGTTGCTGACAAAGAACAGGGGAATAGAAAAGATGACCTGCAGGTATCACAAGAAATAGGAGGAACCTACCCTTTGCAGGCTCAAAATTGCAAAGGTGAAAAAAAGTGCTTTGAGAGGAAATCTCCAGAGCACCATGCTCCAGAATGGTGGCAGCATAGAAAAGTTGTTCCTGGGCACTTGACTCCTACAGCCAGGAGAGAAGGAAGCCTGGCTACTGCTCTGTTTGGTGGTAGACCTTGGCATCACACATGTGGTGCTGGTTTTAGGTGCATGCAGAATACAGTAGTTGTGGGGTCAAGAAGGCTTCCACTCAGATTTCAGAAGAAGGCCTGGAAGGGCAGATATTGTGCCCTAAATGGGTATTATAGGAAGCTGAGACTGTGAAACCAAATGTGCAGTGGAGACCCCAGAAATTTGGAGAAACCAAGAACATGGATTGTCTGAGGAAAACTACAGAGAGGGAGCAAAGCCAGCCCTACAGAGAAGCCATGGGAGATACAATAACTAGAAGTGTCATAGGGGTAGAGCTACTCAAGCCCTGCAAAGTACACAACTCACCACAGATTGCTGGGGATGCTAGAAGTGGAACTGTGACACTTAATGTTTTCCCTGCTGGATTTTGGACTTGCTTTGGTCACATTCTTTTGTATCCCCCTATTTGTAACTTTTGAAATGGAAATTTCTATCTTGTGCCACTGAACGTTGGAATGTTTTTGTTTGTATGGAGGTCATAGCTAAGAGTTTGCCTTAAATCTCAGAGGAGACCTTGGACTTGGACTTTTCAGCAGTGCTGAAACTGTTCGAACTTTGGCAACTCTTAGAGATAGACTAAATGCCTTTTGCATAAAGTGATGTGCATGCCAGAGGTGTTATGTTATGGCTTGTGTGTAGATGTTTCCCCCAAAGCCTCATGTAGTCATAGGTGGAGCTTTTTCAGAGGTGACTATATCTAGAATGTGTGACTTTTGCATGGTGCAATGCTGGGATTAAGGGTGTGTGATTACTAAATCAGCCCGCTGGTTGGTTTGGCACCGCCTTAATCCCAGTAGCCTAGATAGAATATAAATTATTATTTTTACATATTTACGTTTTTACTTCAGTTACCGTATAACTTTAGGCCTGATAAGGGATACAGAAATACTCTAAAGAGGATAAGTAAGTAAAGTCACTGAGGAAGGGTATGATGAGAGGGCAGCATATCAGGAGAAATATTTATTAACGTATATCCCATAACCTTGAACCACTGGTGTTACCTGCATGACTATCTCATGGGGCAGCTTGTATCACTGGTGACACAAACAGATTCAATCATGTTTATCAATCTTTTCATGGATAAAGTTAATAAAAACCTTCCAATGGGACAATCATACATGTTCCTGGTGGTTCAAGCTGCCTGGCAGCCAGACACAGGAATTACAGCCCATCATGAACGTGTTAAGTGAGGCCATCAGAGTAGTGCTTGGAATCAACAGAGGATACAAGAGAAAACTCTTGACCACATTTATCAGAAAGTTAGCCTGGTTGTGTTTTAGATTAATTTTTAGTAATAAAGCTTAAAATAATAACTAAAATCCAGCTCAATTCACCAAACTCACCAGAACACCTCAGGATCTGTGTATTTGGGTTAGTCCAGATATTTATGCATAATGGTACAAAGTAATTGACTGTAATCAATCCATGGCAAGCACATCTTATCTTTTGGTTTTGTATTTTGCTTAATTTTTGTTTGCAGGGAGTATTCTTTACATCTGATTTAAAGACCATTACCCTGTTGGTCTCATGACTTACAATGTTATTTGGAACTCTCTGGATAAGAAATAAAGTTTTCATTAAAAATCAGCCATTTTCAATCTAGTCCTAGAATCTGATCAGGGCAACCTCACCTTATCACCATTAGTATTAAAAACTATTGATAGATGCAAACATGTGGTTGGCTCTTTAATTGTTTTCCATTGTCAGAATAAAATTAGCCCTGAAATTTGAGCCACATTTGTTCCATTCACACAGAAAAGTGAATGTGTTCTTTCCTCCAAGGCAAGTTTTCAACCTCTATCTTATGTAACTTTGTTTTTGCCTTTGAATGGGAAATGAGAGAAAAGATTAGAAGTGATCACACTAGTGTAGGCTTGTTTTGGATTGAAGCCTGTCTCCATCAGTAATATAACTCATATGTCCTCATCCTTAAGAGGATGCAGACAATACGTCATGCTCAGTGGATGGTATCATGAGATTATTAAAATGGACTAATCACAGCCTTGCATTTGTATATGGGCAAATCTGACCTTGGAATTAATTTCAGATCACAAGATGTAGCTCCAGCAGAGCAGAGCCACTCTGGAAACTCATCATCTTTTTCCACCTTATCTTCAACTGGAAGGTTCAATGAACTCTATTCCTAGCAAAATCACTAAGTAAAGGACCACAGTATTGTGGCAAACATACTGAATGCTCACTCTAAATATTGAATATACAAGAATAAAGTTAGGCTACTCATATCAATAAAGTAAAACATGTACATGGGATGTTACAGAGAGTGGATAATGTGCTTTGTGTGAGTGGTAGAATGATCAGGGTACTCAAGAGAAACAGAACCAGGAGGGTGAGTGCATACATACATGTATTTATTTTAAGGAATTACTTCACATAACTGTGGAAACAGTAAATGTAAAATATCAAACTGAACCAACAGGCTGGGGACCCAGAGAAGAGCCAGCATTGTAGTGTATGTGCAAAGGCTGTCTGCTGGCAATATTCCTTCTTGCTCAGAAAGGTCAGGCTTTTGTTCTCTTCAGGCTCTTAATTGACTGGATGAGGCCCAAGTGCATTATGCAAGGCAATCTGTTTTACTCACAGTCACTTAGTTAAATGTTAATCTCCAAAATGCCCTTCCACAAACATCCAGAACAGTGTTTGACCACATATCTGGGCACCATGGCCCAGACAAGTTGAAACATTAACAATCAAGAGTGACTGCACATCACTGCACACAGTGCTGTCTACAGTACTGGCACAGCTGAGTGAAATATGAGGAAGAAGGACCTTCATCTATTTCTCCTGCTAACATGATTTTATTTAACAAAATGATTGGAGAGAGATACTGGTGGTTGTATAAAAATGTCTATGTAGAAGATATTTTACTCTATTTTTAATTTGGTAATGTTTGAAACACCCCTGCTGGATTTGCATTACAGTACCATTGAGGAAACACAGATTTATGGAAAAAATGAATGATCACAGAAACCTAGGTTAGTTTATATTCTTTCCTGTTGTCTATCACAGGCTGCCGCTAAAACTTAGCAGTTGCCTATTATTCATGCGCCTATGATTTGGTCAGAAAAACCAGTGTCTTCTAAGGTTTCACAACTTAAGAGTAAGGGGAATTTTCAGTCAGAATAATTCATGTTGTGGATGAAATCGAAGCGCCTTTGAGACTATTCCTCAACATTTGAATTGACCTCAGTAAAAATAAAGGAAGCTAAAGCAGTATTAATGTAAAATTTTAAATATTCAAAATTTTTTAGTTTTACTGATAATGATACCAGATTGGTTTCTTTTTTTACTATTTTTATCCCATTAAAACAGTTTGTGACCCACTAAAAATGTCATCAATTATTAACTAACATAATGAAAATGTATAGCATTAAGTTAATATGAATTAATAATTTTAATGAACTTAGCTCAAATATTATGTGATTTGCCCATTAAAAGAGTGTGGACGTGGGCATTTAGATTGTCTCCAATATTATAGTGGAAAGAGTCCGGGAATATTGGCAATTTGATGCAGAAGAGAAAATCTCTATAGCTATAACTGAGTGTAGAAACTTTGTTTTCTTGGAGCAAAGGTTTAAAAAAAGAACAGCAAGAAATCCCACTACAACGCACTTGTATAATAATTGCTCAGAAAATATGCAATTTGGTGAAAATTCAAAAATTACTCTTTCTTAGCTTTCTGAATTCGTTGCATATCTGTATTTTCAGAATGAATGTGTTATATACAGTTATGACCTTTTGAATACATTTTAATGATGGCTATTTCTTATTGCCATCTTTTGTGCCTTTGGTTGATGATTTATACCAATTTCCTTTAAATGCATTATGGTGTTTGAGCAGTGGATAAGATAGAAATATTGACTGCTTAGTGATTCAATTGCTTGAAAGTTTAAAGCCCATAGTAGCTTCGGGTCGGGTTCAGAAGTTCATGGACTGTGCCAGATATTTGAAGACTGAATCAGAGCCTGAACTCTGCCAACATTGTGCCACATTTGTCAGGCCTAGTATTGGGTAAAAGCTGCTAGGAGTCTCCCATTCATCCAAGCCTATCATTGATAATGAAACTGGAAAGACACATGAAATATCTTCTCTAAAGAGAAAGATGACTTTATCAGTTGAATGCTTTCTTTTATTTTTTTAGTGTAATTACCCAGGGCAAACTGTCTTATGAAATTGGTGTCTTGTATTACTTTAGAGTCAGTAACCTCACAAGCTGTTTTATTAAGCATATGTGGTTTGAGGTCGATTGGGCATTATTCCTTGAGGATTTTTCTTGTGGGCCATAATGTGATTGATTATTCTATGGTGTGTGAAACTTCTAGCAAGAAAAGCATCTCCAGAACCACATCCTTACTTTCATGCTTGCATTTTATCTGATTAATTCACTGCACTCCTGCCATAAACATCCAACACTGCAGATTTTTGCTCCATGGAAAATTCTAGAAGAGTGGTCAAGCTGGAACACCTCGACCAAGCCTGAAGCTGAAACTGAAATGTAACTGATTTCAAAATTACTACATGTTCAACCTATACCTGCTTTGATTTTTTCTTTTTCAGAGGTTACATATGATTTCCTTTATTTCATCTTTTCAAGAGGTTCCTAAGCACTGGGTCTAACATCTTCAAAGGATGTTCCACAAGTGAGAGAAAAGGACTTGAAAGTCATCTAGAGTGCAGCAAGGACTAAAGACATGAACTGTCCCTTTCCCTCATTCATTCTGCCTTTCATATTCCACAGTCAAATATTAAAAGAATTTCTCATTGCAAGGGAGAAATCAAATATGGTAGCCTCAAGACTGACATGTTTCCTAGATCATTTTTCTTGAGTATTCAAAGAAAGCAACTGTATTCAGTCCCTGTGAAACTTACCCAAGATGCTAGGGACCCAATCCTGGTGATTTGTCTCTGACATACTCAGTGACATGCAGTTCTGATTAGATTGCAGCTAGTTATCCTTCCTACTACAGTCATCAGAAAATGTTGATGAATTCCCCATGAATATGAGATTACAAAATTTGAAGCAAACTTTACCTGATCCTATAACCATCTGGTAATGAAGCTGAGTGTCATCCTGTCCACTCTCCCTGCCATATTGTAGATGGGGAAATGGAGGGTAAGAGGTTAAACCACCCTAAGGTTTCACAGTTAGTGGAAAATTAAAGACAAACCATGCAAGGTTCTGATTTTTCTGTTTTCTTTTGCTTTCTCTTTGTTGCAGGCAGGCTTTGGTAGCTGTTGAATAAATACAGATTTAAAATCACTCTTTAATATCCACAAAGAATTTATTCCAGGACCTCCCCATTCTGTGGATACTGAAATCTAATGATGCTGAAGTCACTTACAGAAAATGTCATTTTCATATAACACCCACGTCCTCCCATGCACTTTGTCACCTGTAGACTACTTAAAATACCTAAAATGGTGTGAAAACTATGTAAATAGCTATGTAAATAGCTGTTTCTCAGTATTATTTAGGGATTAATGACAAGAAAGACTTTTTAAGTGTTTGGTACAAAAGCAATTTTTTCCCCAAATATTTTCTATGGATGGTAGGTTGAATGCATGGTGGTAGGACTCAGAGATACAAAGGGCAACTATATAAGAAAAAATCCTCACTCTTGGTGAACTTGAGACGCACTTGAGTCAGAAAGACAGGGAAGAGGCAAAGAAGAATGCACGGTGGGCTATGCTAAGTGCTGAGAGACGCTGAGGTTATGTGCTGCAGGCGAGTCTGTAGAAGAAGCAATGGGAGGGATGGAAGGTCGGGACAGCAGGGGAAACTCAAGGGAGGAAGTGAGATTTGGCTGAAAGGAAAATAGATCTGAAATCAGAGAGAGCAAAGCAGCATGAGCAACAGCGTCATAGCAGCTGGTGTGTCTGAAAGTGAATAGGAAGCCAAGCAGGCAAGTTTGCTGGATTCACTAGTTACATACAAACAAGGCTTGAAAAGCAGCATAGCGACCAGCCCATGAAACATAACCCAACACCCAAATTTGGACTTTATCCACTAATGATATAAAGACATAAAAGGCTCTCTACAGAGGAAACTTTGTCTAATTGATTCAAGATTTGGTGATCTCAGGCAGGAAAGCAATAAATCAGTGCAGTTCAGAAAGATAATGAAAATGAAGGAATGAATGAGCAAGTGACACAGGGGAATCTTCCACAGAATTTTGAAAGGAAGCAGAAAAAATATGATGATCCTGTAATGTATTGTTCAACCTACAATATTTCCCAGGACAGATGTTTCATTGGTCAGGGTGCCAGGAAAGCAACAAGAGACTGCAACCATCTCAGGCAAACTGGATATGTAATCATGAGGCAAGGGCTTGAGACTGAGACAAGTGTGGTGTCACAGATGAAAGGAAAGCCAGCAAGGAAACTTTAGTCTTTGAAAATATTAGTGATCTGGATTTTAAACTTTGAGATGGCAGTAGGACACCAGGTATAGATTCCCAGGGGAAAGTTAGATAGGCACAAAAGTTGTCTATCTTCTGATTTCATCTTTCACCGCTTTTTTAATTCACGGACTTCAAAGAGGACATTCTTTTAATGAAAGAAAGGTAAAGGATGGCAGCTACTTCCTGGCGTTGAAAACATGTCTCAAAGTAGCCTTTTATTTTAGAAACTCGAGCCTGAATGTATTGTTGGGAACTCATTGTCTTTGTCAGGGTTTGGCTTGTGAAAGCAAGGCCTTGCACAGTTTCCTATATTGAAGGGATCATTTGCCCCCTAAATGGTTTCAGACTGCTCAGTTTTAGACCATTGACTGTCAGGCTCTTAGAAGCTGAGATTTTCAGGAGCAGAAAGTGAAACCAGGAAAGGTATGAGTGTGGGAACCAAGTTATTTTCTGTGATTTAATTGTAAGTCACAAAGGCTTTGTCTATTTGATATGGTTTTGCCTTGGGTCTTCTCAGAGGAGAGACAATTAAACCAAACTATGCTCAAATCAGTGATATCATAAAACATAATTTTCATGATTAAAAAGTCATTTAGGTTTCTATGTGACATTTTAGTTGATGTATGTGGTACTTTGTAGGCATTTGAAAAATCTTTGTCACTGCCATGTGTAAGATCTTCCAAATAGATGAGTCACTTGTTATATGAGGTTAGTACAGGGCTGACAGTTCCAAAATGATCTTGAACCAGATCTGCATTTGCCAACACAGGGAAAGAAAAGTACCTTTTCCTAATCCATCCTAGCTCATGCCTGAGACTTCTAAAACAATAGATTAACAAGAGAAAAGCATATAAACTGACTCAGTTATTTTTCTCACTGTTGAGACAAAATACATGGTGCCCAAAGTGAAGCAAGGGGAGTTTTATTTCTTACAGTTGTTGGAGGTTTCAGTCCATACTCAGCTGGCTCCAAGACAAGACTGCATGGCGGGGAAGCTGTTCATGGCCACAGCAAACAGCACAAACCGAGCAAGAGCAAAGACACACCCACCCTTACACTGTATGCTGGCTCACACCTGGGCGGGTATAGCACTCATACCCCTAATCCCAGCACCAGACAATGGACCAATCATGAACACCAGATTCAGCTGCAACCATGATTGCATCAGGCTTGGAACAGTGTGGCGGGGGGTGGGGAGCATCTGAACACAAACCATAGCACAAACTTAGTTTTACATGACAGAGGTGCCCCTATAAGGAAGTGAAGATCCAAAGAATTGGTGAAACGTGTGCTGCTATGCTAGGTCTGTTGAGGCATAAAAAATACTGTTGAACAATGGGTATGATCCAATGGTAATAAACTGAGGTGAATGTAATGCAAATGTTAAGATTCTTCTTGGTATCTCTGTGTCTTTGGCTTCTTTCTGCTGGGAATGAAGAGGGCATCTCCCACATGATAGTCATGTAATCCACTTGGAAGTTCACTTATCTTTCCCAGGTTTTATGACCTGTTTCAGGGAAGGAGATGGAAGAGATAAAGATGACTTTTCTGCTTCTATTTTTCTCAGATGCCAAGATACCATATTTTGGGGTAGTGTGCCCTGAGTCTCATCTCCAGGGAGAGGGATTATCTTTGTTATGTCCCAAACTTTTCCTATCAGAAAGCTTGAGGCAGTTGCCATCCATTATCAAGAATGTTCCCTAAGTGAAGATATATGCACCAAGTACAGGAAGGGTTTTTATTACACAGAGAGCAGTAGTTTCTGTGAGTAAAACAAATTCAGAGAAAGGTACATACCTGTGGCTGGGACTGTCCAGGAATAGACATGGGGTAGCGACAAAAGCTGAGGACCTCTCAGCAGAAGACAGACAGAGATAAGGAACGCCAAGCAGAGTGCAGGGTGTGGTGGACTTGGGGTTCAAGGACCCAGATAGGATAGATATTACAGATACCAAAGAACACTCAGCAAGGGAGACTGTGGTCCTAAGTCCTTGAAATATACAGGCTTCTTGCAGAATACTGAAATTTTTTTCACATCATCCAGGTGTGAAAGGTGCTTTCTCTTTTACTAAGAAAAGTGACCTATTCCCTTTCCTGTCTGTTTCCAAATGCTTCCTGTTGTATCCATGAGTCCTGCATCCACAGATTCAACCAACCATGGATAGCAGTCTTAGAAGAAAACTCTGTACTGAATATGTACAGATTTGTTTCTTATTCCCTAAACAATACACTGTAATGTAACTTACATAGATTTTTACAATGTATGTATTAAGCAGTATGAGTAACCTACATATGACTAAAAAATATATGGGAGATGTATGTAGGTTTTATGCCAGTGTTATACCCTTTTATACAAAGGACTTGAGCAGTCTTGGATTTTGGTATCCTCTAAAATGTCCCGAAACCTATACCCTGTGAATATCAAGAGACGATTGTACCTTAAAATGTGTGCTTACATTTAAACTTCTTTGCTACCCAAAATAGTCTCTGGCCTTGATTTACTGACAGAGCTGCTGAGCTCTGGAAAAATCTTAGGCTACTTTTAAAAGCCCTGCAACCTTTAGCACTTTCCAGGACAAGATGTGGAAAGAATTACTTCAAAGTATAAAGTGATGGCTGTGGTACACTCAAGATACAGGTTACCAATAGTTGCCATAGGTGTGGTTTAAAAATATTGCTCACATAATCACAAGTATTTTAAATTTGTCTTCTGTTATTTAGTGTTAATACAGATTGTACTCCAGTACTCAACCTACTTTTATGTTCCTGGGGATAATTAATGCATGGTTTAAACAGACAGACATTGTTGAGAACTATGACCTAGGACCACAGATATTTTCTATGCTTATTACAGTCACTTGATAAGTATGCTGCCATGGGGATTCTTTTCGTATTTGTATAGACACATATAAAATGTAATTAAGACCGCCTCAGAGTTGTGCTTTCTTTAAAAAAAAAAAAAAAATATATATATATATATATATATATATATATATATATATCAGTTCTTAGTTTTTCATGTCAGTTAGTTTTTAACACTGAAGATTATTTTCTTGCCAGGCATATTATATTGGTGCTCACCCGTAATCCCAACACTTAGGAGGCTGAGGTGGGAAGAGCTTAAGTTCAAAGTCAGCCCGGTCTCAAAACAAATTTTAAAAAGACTATTTTTTTCACAGGTAAAAAGTATAGGAGAAAAAACTCTATACGACCTGTGTTTTAGACATCCAAAGTCACATAATCACAAGTATATTTTACAGAAATTAAATTTACAAGATTTTTCAGGTGTGCATATATGTAAGAGGACTTGCAGAGGGGGGAATACTTACCTCTGAGAAGAACAGGGTGCGGAAGAGAGGGACTGTGTTTATGGATACTGTGCCTGTTATCCTCTCAGTCAATCCTGGGAGAATTTGTAGGGTTGCTACCTTTTCATTTATTGAGAATGTATATTCCGGGGGCAGAGGGTGGGCCTGGGGGGGGCAGCACTGGGATGTCAAGTCTGATGGGAGTTTTAATCCTGGAGCTTGCTTCCCTCGTGGCATGTGCTGATGATGCCACACCAATCGGATCTCCGGAAAGGTTCTGGGTTGTTGCCATTTCCTTATGGCAAATGAATAATGAATGAGCTGTGGATGAAAGCTAATGGCTCAAGATAAAATCAGAAGCTCTTTGCAACATGGGTAATGTTCCTTGGCCACCTCTGTGGAGATTGCTATTTATCAAGGCCCACTAGTATTTCAGAAGACAGTGAGGAGTAACCAGTATTTGCGACTTCAGGTCAGCTGTTGAAAAATAGCTGTGAGGAGCACAGATTGGGGAAGGATGAGTACAGAGAGATGGCATCTGTATGCAGCAGAGAGCTCTGTTAGACTTTTAAAACATCATACAAACAATACAGTCAATATTAAACTGGGAGATTTACATAAAAATTGGATTATCCTTTCTGCCCTTTCCCTAAAAAACAAACAAAACAAAAACAAAAGCACCTGACTGAGTAGGCCATATTGTGGAAGAGTGTGCAGTCATTCTGCAGGTGGCTCCCCGCATCCAGGGAGATGACACAGCTGGCACTGGTGTTTAGGGAGCTGAGAGCATCTGGCTGCACAGCACTGGTACAAAACGGGCACCCCATCATCACACAGGCATCAGTGACACAGCATGGTCAACAGCCTGGGCATGTGGGCCCCTCTGTGGGAGCTGATGTCAGCCTGCTGCTCTGGCCAGCAGCTGGGTTGGGTGCTCTGCTAAGCCCTGTGGCATGGTGCTCGTCATGCAGGAACCAAGGGCAGGAACCCAGGGACTGGCTGGTCCAGCCTCAGGACTGAGCTAGTGAAAGACATGCAGGAACACCCAAAAGTGGAGCCTGAATAGGTCCCCAGGTGGCCTAAGCTGCCATTACAACCCTGCATGCTGCCTGAGACCGGGCAGTATTGCACCTGACCCTAGTGGAGTAGATGTGGAAAACAGTGCGGAGACCCAGTGATAAAGCTCTAGAAATGCTCGGACTTCAGAAATACATTAGGGCAGTAAGTTCTTACTGTAAGCTGCTGACCTTTGAATCATATAGTACTAGAATACCAAAAAGCTGAAAGAAAAGAATCAATTTTATAGACTTGAGCTCTGCCATGGTTGAAGAGTTCCCTAGCAAACTCTTTGCCACTGTGACGATATTGGAGATGGGACCTTTGAGGTTGATCAGGTCATGGGGACTGAGCCTGGGTGCATGGGTACTGTGGAGTAGTTACCAAGAGAATGAATGTGTTACAAAAGTGGCCCCCCTTTGTTTTTTCTCTTGGTTTCTTGCACTTTGTTACTCTTTTAGTTGGCTACAATAGGCTGACTCAGCAAGAAGGCCGTTGCCAAAAGCTAGCACTGTGCTCTTGGACCTCCTGACCTCCAGCACTGTGAGCCAGATGAACTCCTGTTTTCAACTGATCTGCCTCTGGTATTTTGTAACAGCTGCAGAGAAGGAACTAAGGTTCCATCTTGGTTCCCTATTGATGGCCACTTTTTCAGAGTGGGTTAAGTGTCCTCCTTTAGCCTCTTTCCATTTCATCTTTAATATTTAATTCTAAACCAGTCTTCAGCTCTATCTAGCATGGTCTTCAGCCCTTTCTCTGCTCAGTTAATGAGCACATATGGAAAAGAAGTTTTAATTTTTTTATATACGTATTATTAGGAAAACAGCGGTTATAAAAATATTAAGGCTTCTGCTTGTTAAGGGAAATGCCTTTAACACTAATGCATAGGCGTCCTAAACACAATAGAACTTCCTCCCTCCTCTCTTTCCCCCTTATTCTGCAGGACCTGGTCTAACCTTTATGGCCTGGTTTCATGCACCCTTACCTGCTGGATCACAGCCGGGGAAGCCCAGGTGTAGCTCTGCTTAAAATTGCAGCCTGCACATGGAAGGATCGTGGGTTGGCTGTGAAGATCATCCCATCAGACTGTATATTCCCGTAACCCCAATTGTACCTACAAAAGTCATTCATCCCGAGAAGCAGAAAGCTCCCAGTGATCAGCACAAGAAACCATCTCCAGGAACCAGTGCCATTGGAGTTATAGAAAGTGCTGTGTTTATAAAAGAGGTCTTCAGTTCTACACTCTTTAGTATATACTTCTGATTTTTACATTATTTAGCTGGTATTTAGATTCAGTTAAATACATATGGATATCCAGGTACAGTGGTTTGCATTGGTAATGTCAGTTATGGGGCAGGCTGAGGAATGAGGATTATAAGTTCCAGGCCCACCTGGGCAAATTAGTGAAAAGTCATATCAAAAATAAAATTTTAGAAGACTGGATGGCGATGCAGGTTCATGATATGGTCCCACTGGGTTCAATCCTCAATACCACACACTTTTTTTTTTTTTGAATCAAAGAAAAAACAAAAACACCAAACTAAACAGAAAACTATATATACAAGCCAAGACATAGTACTGACATCTAAACACATACCATTAGGAGATGTGATGGGAACAAAATATACTAGCCACAAGGGCTATGCTGCTTGGCATTCATTTGCTAGGCAGGTTTAGGACTAATCCTTGCACTTTCCAACTGTCCCCTGCCTCTTCTATAAAGCAAATGACATATATTTCATTTGTCTTCTGAGTGAGGTTGGACTTATGAACTCTTCATATCTTCTTAAGTTCTAAGGTGATGATTAGTTGGATTTTCTCTTTCCCTTAAACGTGGAAGTATGCCCGCTAAGGAATGGTAACACTGCTATACTGAGGATGTGGCTTTTTTGCTGTTAGCCTGTCTATTTCTTCCACTGAACTGAATTTTCATTAAGGAATATTATTTATAGAATAAACCCTTGCTACTTTGCTCATTGACATCACCCTCACGGAGAGAAGAAGAGACAGTATGGACTCAGTGGCCCCTCACAGCTGACCTCTCCTGAGCCAACCTCTCCTGTGCATTCCACACCCCTGGAGATCAAGGACCTCTCCTTGCAGGGACACTAAAAAAGAAATGACATCTCATCACTACTGACAGTGCCTGGAGAGTTGTCAGTTACCATTTAGTCACTTAGCCTTCACTAATTGACAAAACAAACAGCCTGCCTTCATTCACGGCCTCATCTACTTTCCTGAAATTTATGTCTTAGCTTCATTTATCATTTCCAAAATATTGTTCCCCTGTTTTATATTTTAAGTGCTGCTTCTTTTTTCCCTCCACAGAAAACAGGAATTAGGGGCAGATTTTCTAAAGAGTTTACTAGTGCCACAGGAACTATTGTTGATCCTCACACCTTGTGAGTCCCTAAGGATGGCCAGTCCCCTTTGTAGAAGGCATTGTTCTTGGGGAAAAAGGGCTCACCCGCTTGCCACACCTCTGGGAGGACCCATGGCAGGGAAGCATGGGGTTGAAGGAAGTCAGCTGGCAGCAGTGCTCATCCACATTCAGAAAGATTTCCAGATTTCCCTAATTGCTGTTTTTATCCCCAGAACTTCTATTTTAAGTGCACACACTCACATGTGGATTGATAAGCACCGGTCTCAATAATGGCTGTGTCTGTCTGTGGAGCCTGCAAATGCTCGTTTCCATGGTGATGAGAGGCACCGTAGAGACAGGATTGTGGTGCTTCTGGGAGTAGGGAATGGGCATAGCACGACAGATGAGGGTTCTCTCCCCCCACCCCCGCCTCGTGTGTGTGTGTGTGTGTGTGTGTGTGTGTGTGTGTGTGTTTGGGGACCGCAGGAGCCCAGAGAGGGAAGGGAGTGAGAGATGAGGAGGGAGTCGGGGACGTTAACTGGTAGAAAAACCTTGCAGCGAGTACTGAGAGGTGCTGCCTGGGTCGGGAGAATTCTACAAAACTGAAAAAAAAAAAAATGGAAATATGACCAGAAACAGGAAAAGGACAAAGAAAAACAGAATGTGTCCTCTCTGTAAAACATTTTCCGCTCTTCTTTTGAAGGTTTATAGTGGCAGAATCATCTCCCATGAAGACAGCAAGGAGAGAAATTTAGCACACAGAGAGGGTTAGGCGGCAGTTTTCCAAAACTGCAGCATTAACAGTGGGCTGCTCCAGCCTCACAACACAGTCAGCAGAGAGGTGACGGACTGTCCCGTCCCTGTTGCAGGATTCCAGGATGTGTGAATACTGCTTGTCCTGCAGGCTCTGCTCAGTCTCCTCTGGAGGCGTACAGCACCCAGAGTTATCCTATGAAATGCCAGTTGGTCTGAGTGAAGGACCTGACACCAGTGATGGCTTAGTCTAGTGCACTGCTGATGAACCTTTTACAGCTTTTAATAATACAAACAGCCCAACACAGCATGCGTGCCAGAGGTTCACCACCTCTGCTCCAGAGTTTAACTTTTTCAGAGACCTGGATAGGAAACCCCAAAACGTCTGTTATACAGCACTCACATTTGCTTTGTGGCTGAAGCAGTATCTTCAGCTAAAGACACCTGCCTACAGGATCAGTATCCACAGGGAACTTTCTGAAGTGGTACTAATCTCTGTAAAAATCAGCAGATCCTTTGGTTCCAGATTCAGTCTTTATTGACAACCTCCTGTTTGCCAGAAGTTTCCACACAGGATAGCCTGCACTGCTAGTGGTATCAGGTATCTGCTCATTTAACAGACCCAAAAACTCAAACAGGTTGAATAATTTGCCCAGTGGAGGAGGTCAAATCAAACCAAGATTTCCAGATTCATGAATGTGTCTTATATTTACTGGTCTCACTTTTAAAAAATGCAATCCTTCACTTCCTAATGGAAGGATTTTGGCTAACAGTTCTCCACTAAACATGATTCCACTGAATTTGGTAATAGAAGAATTAAAGTATGGCAAATAGCTCCAGTATGAGTTTGACCAGTCCTGGCTCCTTGGACAAGTTCATCTTTCTAGGAAATTGACTCTCTCAGTCTTAGAAAAAGTGCCTCTTGAGGAGGGATCTTTCTGGGTATCTGTTGGCTTTTTAAAAAAATTCTGGGCCCTGTAGGAAGAGTGGTAGATAAGGCAGATGAAAATGAAATTCACTCTAATGAATGGACTTTTGAAACTGAACACTTGGGAATCATTTGTGTCTCCTCCAAGAATGTGACTTGGAAATCAGGTTTTAGGTTTTTGCATAGTCATATCCCAAATTTGAAGGCCAAGAGTGAAGCACTTGCTTGAGTTGTTCTTGATAGTAATAGTTGTTGTGCTTTTTGTTAATGTTCACAACACGCTCTCATTCTGTGCCCATTCTGCCTTTTGAAATTAGTGGTGCTTTATGAATTCCGATCACTGGGACTTTGGCCCCAGCCAGCCCTCCTCCTGTCTGGCCCAGCATCCTTCCAGGCAGTGTGGCGGATTGTAACTGATAAAGCCATCTGTCTGTCCATGTTCCTATTAGCAATACAATAGCCCAAAAGTAGAAGCAGCCAAAGGTTCCGGTAGCAGAACAATAGATAAATTAACCATGGTATATCTATATAATGACATATTATTCTGTTTTTAAGAGTGAAGCACAGAGACAATTCTTAGAGCAATGAGTTGTCTCTCCATGGTTCCACCATGGTGGGTACATGTCATAAACTTGTCCATACCCAGAGAATGCACAACCCCAGGAATGAGCAAACATACGTTGTGGACCCAGAGCAATAATCAGACTTCACCACAGGTTCACCAGGTGTAGCAAGTGTCAGCTCTGGTGGCAGTGTTGACGGCAGGAAAGATTGTGCTCAAAATTGGCATGAACTTAAAAACTGCCCTAAGAAATAGTCTATTGTTTTTAAGAGGAAAGAAATCCTGTCACATGTGGTTGAACCTTGAGGATGTTACACTAAGTGAACAACTAGTCATCAAACAACAAGTCCTACATGATTACGGGAATATGATGTAACTCAAACAATCAAAATCACAGAAACAGAAGGTAGCATTCTGGTTGCCAGGAGCCAAGGAAGGGAAGAATGAGGAGCTGAGCTTAAGGGTAACAGTTTTTTTACAAGATGAACAGAATTCCGGAGATGGATGGTGGTGATGACTGTACAACAATATGAATGTACTTAATGCCATGAAGCAGAACAACTAGAAGTGGTTAAGATGGTAGATGTTAGCTTAGGAATATTTTCTTACAATATGGAAAAATATGACTTCCATCTACAGATCCAAATTATGAGAGTCTGCATTTCCAATAACAAACTTGAGGTTGGCATATGCTCAGCTCAAAGATATGAAGGAACCAGTGTGCTCAGACACAGCTGGCTTCATGCCGGAGTTGCCCTGAGAATCCTTCACAGCTGAGGAGAGAAGCCGGGCGCTGGCATGTGGCTGCCTCTGTATGGACAAAGATCATTTTCAGTCCTTATTGTAGGGTAACCCTCTGCAAAAGCTTACTGCTCTCCAGCTGTTAGACTTGAATGAGGCCAATGACCGTGATTGGCCTTCTGCCACTGGGAGCTGTTCCCCATGAATCATCACCACTTGACCAAGAAGCCAACTCAGCATCTTTTTAAAAGAAAGAAACCTCCAGTTCATTCCCTTTGGGCTAAAAACGCTGTGAGTCAGTACTTTGGCAGTAAGAGTGGAAATCAGTGTGAAATGTGTGGGCCTGTGGGGATGTCACAGGACAGGACAGTCCTGGGGACAATAACACTCATGGGTTGGTTGGCAGTCAAGCCTTTGCTGAGCAGTGACTGTGGTTGTTGAAAAGCTTTCTGCTCTCATCCTGCCTGAGGGTTCTCTTTCTGGTCATCTAATCCCAATCCCCATGTGGATTTCCTCTGTGACCAATGGTGATTCATAGGTCCTCATCGGCTCTCCTGGTCACAGGCTGCGTTTCATGCATTGTTTTGTGGTTGTGGGACAGCAACTTGGCACATGCTCACTCTGCAGCCTTCAGACAGCTGCCCTGTCAAGGAGGAGGCTGGACCCCCAAGGACACAGTCATCCTCCAGACCAGAAACCTGGCCTCCTTTCTGTGGCTTCATCACTTAGTGGAGAACACAATGGGAGAGGGTGCTGTGGGCAACGTGACAAGTTCCTAAGCTCCAGAATGTCCGAAGTGCTCATTTTAAACACTTATGATTTCCATACAAGGAAGATGTTGCTTTAAGGATTAGAAAAGGCGATACACAGAAAGCATTTAACACTGTAGTAGCGCTCAGTAAGCCACGGTTCTTACTCTGGTATTACAAGTCATTGGTGTGTATAATGTTTGGGAATTAACCTGAGTTTACAACCCCTTTAAAAGATAGTTCCTGTATTCTGATCATTCGAGCCATTATCATTTCTATAATCCTTTTGCTTGAAATGGGGCATTTGGAAAAAAAGGTAGAAAATATAAACCGCTGGGCTTGAATTTTCCTGAAGTTCTAGTGCCCCCGTATGGAGAAATGTAGTATTACATATTGATTGAGCGTTTAAAAATTCACTGAAACAGCAAGTTACTCTGCTATGTATCATTTCTGAATTGTTTTCCTGGATTATAATGCATTTTAAGGAGTAATAATGAAAGCCTGATTATAAAAGTAGTTTCTGTAAGACATTGAGTGGAAAAAGGGAGCATTGAGTTACCCAGGGCAGAAAATCAATTTTTAAATGGGTGCTTGCTTCATGTATCATTGATATTGGGTCAAAACAGTGACACATTTAAAAATGACACCAATTTTTAACAGATGACGAATGATTAAGGTTTCCTTTGAGTACAGTGCCTTCTGCCTCATGTCGTCTACCCAGTCTGTGAATGGACTCACAGAACCCTTGCCGACAGTGGTGTCCACTGCGAAGTGGATGAGTCCTGTCACCCAGCCTTGTTTCTGAACTCTGTTCCTATGCTGACTTTTCCTTATGGGAAAGAAATCAACAGTTTCCCACCATCTTCCCTCCTTTGGACAGTGTCTTGGAATGAAGTTAGTCCTTAAGTAGGAAATCGTGTCCGTGGACTTGGTATTGCCTTAGTAGTTACTGACGTGTGGGCTGGTGGTGGCGAGCTGGACCACTCTGTGCCTGTGCCTGTTCTCCTCAGCTTCCGCCTCACTGTCCACCAAAACCAGCCCTGACTGTAGGATCCTGCACGGGTCTCCTCACTGTGGTTATTCAGGATACCCTGGGGAATGCAAGAGCCCACCAGAACACA
This sequence comes from Hydrochoerus hydrochaeris, assembly GCA_004027455.1. NCBI lineage: Eukaryota > Metazoa > Chordata > Mammalia > Rodentia > Hydrochaeridae > Hydrochoerus > Hydrochoerus hydrochaeris. The sequence continues at coordinate 42,956 of PVLA01008138.1, forward strand.
CCTGGTGATCAGTATTGGATTCCTGCACTTCTGTACTTTATCGGAAGCTCCTAGATTGGGAGGACAACATGCTAAAGTCAGAGCGCTTTGCAGCACTCGTTCATCGAAGGTGTAGTTCTTTGGGAGGAAGTTCCTGGACCCACGAGTCCTTCTTCTGTCTCAGTTGACTTACTTGGGGGTGATTCCTGGTGGCTTCTGCTACTTCCTTGTTCAGGTCGCTGCCAACTGCCTGATCTGCTCAGACGCTGAGGGGAGTGTCCTCAACTGCTCTTGGTGAAACTCATGGTTCTGCATTCGGATCATCAATGATGTGCATATGGTGATGGGTCTGCTTGGAGCAGAGGATAAAATTTGAGTGTATTTGTATATACAAAACACAACATTTTATTTTTGTCAGTGCTGAATATCTGGAGAGAGTAATTTCACAGATGAAGCTCCTTGAATATTTACAATTTTTAAAATATCACATCCACATTCCACTAAGGCTTAAGGGCTCTAGCTCCCTTCTGAGGCTCTGCTGGTCATTTTAGGATACTGTGCTGGTTATTGTTAATGTCCTGGATGTGCTCATGCAAGTAGACTGAAAGGTTACTGAATGGAACATTCAGCAATGCCTCACTCAGAACCTCAGGGGCTGGGGAGATTTTCTCATCACTGCTCATAGAATTCTGCTAAAGATCTGTCACCAACAGTGCACAGATGGAGACCAACAGTGCATGGATGCTGAGAAAGAAAATGAGAGTGGGGTCAGCTTTGGCCAGATGCTGAGGGAGGAGTGGTACCCCAAGTCTTCCATCTGGGGTGTGGCTGCTGCACTGCCGCCAGCCCCCCTGCCCAGGGAATCTGTGCTGTCTTTCCTTAACCAGTCAGTCCCCTCCTGTCATCCTCACTCTGACCAAGGGTGGCCAGGACTGACCCCCCCTTACCCCCATGCCTGCTTACTGAAAAAACCCTTTTGTGTCCCATCCTTTGGGGACCAGCTTGAAACCTGCAAATGTGTCCAACCTGCAGCCCCTGGGCCAGTTGCCTTCTTTTTTAAATGTTATAATAAAAACTATTTTAAATGAAATTTTGTAATTTATGCACATGAACTATACTATAGACTGTTTGTACTATAGATTCTATACTGCCCAAGATGGTGTCTCTCTATTCAGGGCAGTCCAGGGAAGCTAAAAGATGGGTCTCTCATTCTAGAGCTATGGTTAGCTTGGTGGAATAAACAGTTCATGCAGTGAGAGGCTAGAGGATTTCTCAGAAAGATTATCAGTGGTGCCGTGCTGAGCCCCAGAGTCCATTCTCCCTAAGACTGAGGCCAGAAGGTGGCTCTTCATGAAGATGTTCCCTTGACAGAGGAGAAAAAAGAGAAAGGTGAGGACTTGAGAGAAGGGTGGGGTCACCGGGTATAAGGAGTGCTGGAGCCGTGACAGTTTTTTAATGGTCCCCCAGGGCCTATGCCACCTGCTTCCTGTCACTTCTGTGGCAAGCTACAGTGATTCCATGATCCACAGGAGGTCAAGACAGGATGCTGTTACTGGGCTTTCAAAAACTTTTTAGTGTGATCCATCCTAACTTATTTTATGATACATTAATTAGCAAATATTTATTGAACATTATGTTTGTGGCTCTGAGGTAATGTCTCTGTTTGGGTCTTTGTACACACACACACACACACACACACTCGCACACGCGCACACAGCCTGAGCACTTAGTAGGCCATCAATGCCATATGTTAAATGGTTGATTAACTTTGGATGACCGAAGGGAGAATTTGCTATAAATGTTTGGGAGCTAACAGGAAAGGAATTATGTGGTCCAGGTTGTGCACAGGCGTGAATTCTGCATGGCTGTGCTGAGCCAGATGGAGGGAAAGAATGTAGAAGCAGCTGAGATGTGGGAAGGAGGCCGACCTCTAAGTCTGTGGCTGCCATTGTAAGAGTGAGAAGGTATCAAGTCTACAGCTGGAAAAGGAGATGCTCCTGGGAGTGCAGGCAGGGAGGAGTTAGGTCTGGACCCAGAAAGGAAGTCCCAGGTGAGACTACGATTAATTGGTAGAAGGCAGCAGTGGTTTATAACACAATCCCTGTCACCGTACCTGATGGAACCAAGGTACAGGGGTGAAATTTCATCCTGGTTTTGTCCTGTCAGCACTAGATCCCAGCACTGGGCCCTGAGGTGCCTTTGTTATAGCTTTGTAATAACATGTCTTGTGTTCTCAGATGTCAGCCTCTCTCCCTGGAGCCTCAGCTTTGGCACCAAGTTTTTCACTTCTAATAAGAGTGTGTGTGTGTGTGTGTGTTGCTCCAAATGGGGAGCTCCTATCTGGGATCAGTGAACTGTCTAGTAACACTGAGATTTATCAGTCATTCTTCACTTACTTCATTGCCAAAAATCATCTACAATAATGATATCCAGATAATAGACCACTCTGATACAGCACAATCAATTGTTGAAGGAGTAGCAATCATATAACTGGTTGGTTGGTTGAGCTTTGTGATCTATGGCTCGTTTTTCTTTTTAACTGAACATAGTGTGTTTTGGAGTGTCTGCTCTTGATTATCAAGCACCTTACCTTAGTTCTCTCTGTCCCCTCTCAAGTCCTTTTCATGGAATGCTCCTACCCTGGCCTCAGATGTTCACAGGCTGGTCAGTCTCTTCTCTGTTTTTCTACTGTCTGGGTGTAGACTGATGCTTGAGCTAAACATTTTGGGCACTGAAATAAGAGGACCCTTAGGGATTGATTCTCCCTTAGCCTAAATATCTGCCAAATTAGAAAATATGACACCGAATCAGACTAATATGTAGAACTAATATGTCAATAAAATCATAATAAAAATTAAACCTTACAAAACAAAAAAAATCTCTAAAATAACTATTTTTATTCTTTTGACAAAAGAAAAATAAAATTGGTTAGGGAAATACTACCTTTCAAAAAATGCAAATGCGCCTCAAAACCTAGCACTCTAAGGTGGATGGTCTCACCTGTGGGAAAGTGGGCGACTTTAATCTGATCCTGTTCTTCGTGATTACTTATGGCTGGAGCTGTGGACAAATAAGAGGAGGGAATTTTTTTTTTTAAATCGCAGTGAAGGTTAGAAAACCTAGGAGAGCTCCGTCTAAGAAGAAAAGAGGGAAGCCTGCCCTTATCTTGATCCCCTAAAGGAAAGGAACAAAGGTCATTAGTTTAGATGAGAGATGCCTCAGACAATGTTTCAGTCATAACAAAACACCATGAACTGGGTGGCTCATAAGCTACAGAATTTATTGCTCCTGGTTGAAGACTGGAAAGTTCAAGATCCAGGTGCTGGTGGAGTTGCTGTGTGGTTCACAGGTGGCAGCTTCTCACTATCCCCTCGCATGACAAAAGGACAAGGCAGCTCTTTGGACCAGCTTTACATGGGCCATAACCCATTCATGAGGTCTTCCCCTTCATAAACAAGTCAATTCCCAAAGATCCCACCTCTTAAAGCTATTGTACTGGGGGTTAGAAGTGAGGGAGGAGAGGAATATTCATGCAAACAAATAGTAGCAAACAGCTAAATCAGTGATTGTTGTTCAGTCAACAACTGTGTATTGTGTCAGGGGTTGAACTTTGCACTCAAGAGGACCTTAAGGAGGAAATGTGCCATCTTGTCTGCTCCCTGGGTGAGCTTTGTAGGGAAACCACGGCAAAACATCATAATCCTGTCTTAAAACATTAGAAATGTATTCTCTCACAGTTCTGGAGGCCAGAAGTCCAAAACCAATGTATCATTAGTGGTACATTTCCTCCAAAAGCCCCAGCTCACAATCATTCTTCACCTTATGTAGCTTCTGGTGGCTCCAGGTGTTTCTTGGTTGTGGCCACATCGGTCTTACTCCAGTCTCTGCCTCCATCTTCCCATCACTTTTGCCTTTCTGTCTTCTCTTCTGTCTCTTTAAGGACATTTGTCACTAGATTTAGGGACAGCCCACTTAATTCAGGATGATCTCACATCAAGATCCTTAACTATTTCCAAATAAAGCCACATTCACAGTGGCAATGTCCTATCACTGGATAGGACATTGACATATTTTGGGAGGCCACCATTTAATCCCTGTCTGGCCTTGTAGAATCAAGACTTCAAACACTTCGTATTATGCTTCCCAACCGCTGATTCCAAAACTAAGTTCATTAGAGTACAGGGGAAGTGAGCGACCCCTGAGGCACTGGACTCTCACTACATAATGTGGTGACTACCCTGAGTTTCAAAAAACTGTTTATTAGTACATGTGTGCTTTTAACTTCTTGCTTATCAGACCCAGGAAAAGTTACACAAAAGATTTTGCTTTGTTTTGAACTGTGGAGTGTTGGTGTTCTTATTGGTTGACTGATTGAATAGGATAAAGCTGAAAGAACAGCAGAACTTGAATCCTCAGAAAAACTCTTTTTCCACAATGTGCAGCAAACCACAATTATCTGTACAGGTGTCCTCTGTACATGATCTGGGGGAGGGGCTGTTTCCACCCCCACCTCGTTTTGCTCTTTTGTTTTGTTTTTTTCTTACAAAGACAGACTGAGAATTTATAAACCTACCAGAAGAATTATGAGAAAGAATGTAGAAGCCCTGGTTTTAATCCCCTGCAATGCAAAAATAAAAAAATTTTTTAAAAGTCTCAAACAAAAGAAGGTACTTAGAGTAGCAGTACCAAAACTAGTATCTTTGTGAGAAAAATTTCAAATACAACTTTATGATTAAATACAAAAGAAGTTTTAATAGATCAGCAGACAAATGGGCCATAATAGGATGCTACTGTGTTTTCAGTGTGCAAGCTGCTAATGCTAATTTGACTTTCTGCCAGATACTGAAGACAATAGTTATTAGTCATCTGATGTTCAGGAAAGTGAAACAAATGGGAATCAGTAAGGGGATGAAGGAGCTTTCTGTGGGGGTGCAGGGCCCCAAGCCCTTCACTGGCTCCTCCTCTCTTGAGCTTTGCCCTTACTCCTCTACTTTAAAACTGACTTCTTCCAGACCAGCAGGGGCACCCCAAGAGAAAGCTCAGGGTTTTCCTCAAATTTATTGTCTAAGAGCTTCAAAGAAAGGTGGTTTTGAATTTGAGGTTTGAATGAAAGTGTTTTGTACCATATATATATAAAAGTTTTAACAGCTACACTTGATCTTAGCCAAAGGCTGAGAAGCAATTTAACAATGCAGCATGGAGTATAGTGCTGGAATTGGTTTTTGAGGTGTTTCACATACACTCTTTGGAATTTTATAGATCCAACATACTGTGTTAACATCCACCTTTAATATGGTTTGTTGTTTGTCCTGGTTAGAACATTTAGACCCATTGAAATTATACATATCTGTTTTCCTTATTTTTTCAGACCTGCTTTGCAGTGTAAGAGGACTATTACCTCTGAAAGGTAGAGAAAGCCTTAAGCCTGGACCAGCGTGGTATAATTTAGGAAATTTCCAAAGATAGACTTTCGCTTTTGTTTATTAGCAATTATAATTGAAAAAAGCTATTCAGACCCTTCATGTGTCTTTATGATTTTGACGTAAAAGTAACGGCTACAGAGTCACACTTGTGCACACAAAATTTTACCGTTTATGAGTCTCTGATGGTAGAACTATTACATAGTACAGGCTGACTAAAAATGAAGTAAAATAATGCAATCCAAAAATTGCACACAGAGAGAAGAGAGGAAAGGACAGGAGGGGAGGGAGGGGAGGAGCGGAGCAAAGCGAAGAGAAGAAAATATGATCATTGAATGGGAAGAGGTCGGGTGGAGACAGGGAAAAACCTATCCAAGTGGATCTAAAGTTCAGCTCTAGCATTTTAGCACTTTGCAGCTTATGTACAACAACCCACTTTAAATAAAAACTCAAGAATATTCTAAGGGCCAAAGAGACTTTCCTTTTGGGGGACATTTTTGTGACCTCTAAGTTTGAAAAAGAATTCCAAACTTCAGAGCAGTGCTTGATGTGTTTGTCTGAGTCTCCTGGGCTTGTTAAAGAGCTAGCTTCTGGTCTGCTCGGCAATGGCAACTTTCTAGCAGAGTTGCACGGACATAGATATTGTCCAGGGCGCCTGCAGACTCTGCCTAGCCTTGCAGAGTATTTGGATCAGGAGATGCTTACAACTTTTTGGCCTTGGGACCCGAGCTGCAGTGCCCTTGAGGGCAGAGCTCAGGTGTCCAGAGCCGGCCCCTGGTCTTCTCAACTCCTTCCAGATGGTTCTCACTTCACCCTGTCTCCTGGGACGATTTCACAGTGAAATCCGTGCTTAGTTTAACAGCTCCACTTTTAGAAGTGCTGACACCCGAAGACCCTGGGGATGGCTGAGGAGCATCAAGCTTTGGAGGATGCCCTGTCACTTTTCCTGCTTCTCTTCCTAACACTCAGTGCTCATGGAAGCCCAAAGAGCCCTGGGACAACATGTGGGGCCCAGCAAGGTCAGGCAGATGGGACTAGAGGGTGAGGGGGCCCCCTTAAAGGGATGAGAGAAGCCTGCAGCAGTCACAGTGTCAGAGGCACATCTACCACACAGCTTGGTGTGGAAGTCTGGCCTCCCCTCTTGTCACACAGGACTAAGTCTGCTATCTGCAGAGCACAGGTGGCCCCTGGGGTGCATCCTCAGACCTGGAGTCTAAGGAGCTCGGGCTCTGGGGACTCACTGGGCACAGGGTCTGCTGGTGAGCAGCGTGCACCTCTGCTGTGGGGCCAGCGGCATGTCCAGTGCTGACCCACCTGTCCCTGTCCACAGTGCCATGGAGCGTGGTAAACACGCAGAGAGGTCTCTGGGAACTCAGCTGTAGTGCAGACAGCTGGCCCCAGGAGCCAGTATGAGGATTCAGGGGACCAGCTCAGCGCTCCGGGCATGCCAGGTGCTCAGCCAGTGTTCCTTCCTCGTCCGGAATGCTGAGACTCTGGGGGAAGAGAGCCCAACATTTGCTATTATGAATTTTACTAACAATTTTTATTTTAAAATTCACTTATCTCTGACCAGTCATATCCCTGGAGTGCTGGCCAACATTCCAGGGGTTTCTATGACTCAAAACTTTCAGTGCTAAATTTGGTAACCTCCCACTCTCCTGGGCAAACAGGCAAGCTGACTACTCCTTCACACCTGCCATCCTAACAGATGTCATTTTTTTCTTTCTTTCCTGTTTTTTTTTCTTTTGTTTTTCTCCATGCATAAATAAATCCATGAATTTGTTTAACGTATATATTGATGCTTTTCTGCCATCTTACCGGGATATAAGCACAATTTTGTCTAACGGTGGTATATCAGGAAGCCAATTTAATTAGTTTCTTGTGGTAAAATATGCATGAATTTTACTATTTTAATTATTTGTAAATGCACAATTTGGTGGTACTAAGTACCTTCACATAGTTGTGCAATTATCATCACAGTCCATCTCCAGAGCTTTACTTTTTCAATCCCCTCTGGTTCCAACCCCTGGCAACTGCTATTGTACTTCTCATCCCTGTGAATTGGGCCATGTTGGATACTTCATATATGGGCAGTCACACAATATTTATCTTTTTGTTATTGGCTTATGCCACTTAGCATAATGTCCTCAAGGTTTTCCCCTGCAGAATATGCCAGTGTTTCCTTCCCTTTAAAGCTGAAAACTATTCCCTTTTATAATTGTACCATTCATTCATTTACTCAGGGACATTTGCTTCCTCCCTTTTGCAGTTATGAATAATTTGCTATGCTACAGGCGGCATTTGCTCAAGCCCTTGCATTCAGTTATTTTTAGTTTACACCCAGAAGTTAAATTGCTGGATCATGATAATCCTATATTCAATTTTTTTAATAATTGCCATAGTAGCTGCACCATTTTTCCACAGCAGCTGTGTTACATTTTCAGTCTTACCAGCAGTGCACGAAGGGCTGTACTGTCTCTACATCCTCCCCAGCACTTGCTATTTGCCCTCTGTAGGCTTGTTTCTTTACTGTAGACTATTTTAGTTTTTAAATGAGTTATATTTTCAGAAAGTCCTTAATGTTTCTTGTATTTATTTTTAAATCGTCCCTTTACTTTGAACTTACTAATTCTGAACTTTCCCCATTATTTCTCCCTGTGACTTTCCTCTTTTGGTCTTGAGAATTTCCAAATCTTTTTTGAGTTTCTCATTTTTCTTGATTTTGAATCTTCCGGTCACTCTTATTTCTGACCCTGAAAGTGTTTCTAAGGTTGGACACAGCACAAAAGAAAATAAGAAAAGGAAGCAGGTGCCCTTCTCTATCCTCGAACACCTGTCTTCCTAGAAGAAGGGGCCAGAGTATGGTTTATCTCTCCCTGAACTGCTTTCTAATGCATTTTCCTTCATGAGAGGGCATTTCAAGTTTTCCTTTCTGCACTTTGTAGAGAAACTGGTAAACTGAGCTCCCTAGAAAAGCAAATATTTACTTACATCACTTACAGTCAAGTAAATGAGATCTGGCTGAGAAAGAGCCTGCTGGCATGAGATGGGAACTGGCTAAGAACCACGCAACCTCCAGATGCTCCTGTTCATTCAGACAAATGTGAGTCAGAGAATCAGAGAGCTGCTCGTTGCACTGACTGGTCACTTGCATGCAGATTGTCAGTGCTTGCCCAGCTTGTTTTATTAGTTGGAGCAGAACAGCAATTTACTTGCATCAACAGGAATATCGTTTGACCCCTGAAAGATGGATGTGTGTACTTACATGTAGAAATTATTAGCATCATGTATGATGTATTCATAAAAGATCTACACTGTGGTGAGAGGACTAGCAGGTAGGGAAGGAAACCAGAAAGCAGATCATGGGATGGTGACTTTGAGGGTGTCACAGAAAGCACCTTGTTGATTTCATGACAAGACAACTTACATGGCTTATGTCAGGGGTTGGCAAATTTTTCCTGAAAAGAATCAGATAGAAAATACTTTTGGCTTTGTTTATCATGCAGTCTCTGCTGAACTACATGAGCCTTGGTAATTACAGTTTTCACATCTTCAGATTCAGCCATATGTGGATGAAAAATAGTCATGGAAGCCAGGCATGGTGGTACACACCTGTAATCCTAACACTCCAGGAGACTGAGGCAGGAGGTGCACCCAGCCTGGGCAGTGGGGCAACTTAGCAAGACCTTATCTTTAAAAATGATAAAAGGGCTGGGGATGTACCCAGTGTGCATCCCTGGCTTCAGCCCCCAACAGTCCCCAGCCAAAATAAAAATATAGTGGGGGAAACTAATTACACCTATACTAGACATGTATAATTTTCTCCTTGTCATTATTCCTTAAAAATTATAGCATAACAGGAATTAACATGGTATTTATAGTGTAGTGGGTATTATGAGTATCTAGAGATTATGCAAAGTATACAGGAGGATGTATGTTGGATAGATTATATATGTGCAAATATTACACCATTTTATATTTAGGACTGAGCATCTGCAGGTTTTGTTATCCACAGGGAGAGCCTGAGTGTACTAAGGTTCAACATAGTGCCCAGCTCTGTAGTTTATCTCCAGTTCTGCCACCCAGGACAAATAAACAAATAGCAAGGCTATGTCCCACCAACATTTAGTTCATGGACCCTAAAATTTGAATTTCTGCCATTTTTATCTGACACAAAATGTGATTCTTCTTCCTATTTTTTTTAAAACCACTTGCAAGTGCAAAGACCATTCTCAGCTTACAGAGTATCCAAAAACAGGCAGCAGGGCCACGTTTGGCCCAACGACCTCAGTTTGCAAAACCTTTAAAAGTCAAAACTTCCAAGAATGTTTCTCTTGATGCTTAATTTTTCCATGTGTAGGAAAACTTACATACAAGCAAAATAAAATGTGTGCTTTAACAAGTTATTTGGAATGATGTGAATTTATGAAATGCAAGTATTTCCAGCCACATGCCTTGGTGTGATTTGAATAAGTTATTCAATGGCATCATGAAGGCAGAGTCTTGGGTAGCAAGTGAGCCTGTCAGAGAGGAAGAGAGGATGGAGATTTTTAAGACTTGACACTGCCTGTGAATTCTTAAATCACACATTCATGCAGTGCACCTGTTCGTTTCCTCATTTACAACATATTTGCACCTGTAATTCTCACAGTGTCATTGTTACATTGCTATTGAAAATTTCCCCCTTTTTTCTTCTTACAACCCTATATTATAAATTCTCAGAACCTGGCATTTTATTACGTGTTCCTTGTGAATATTTTTGACTCTGCAATTTGAGGCACCCCTTAATCTTTTAAGTGTAGGAAATGATGCATAGGATATAAGCAGTAATAATTCTTTATTATTTCCAATTATCTTCTTATAATTTAATACAAGAGAAATTTATTGGATTGGATTCATTTGATATTTTTGATCTGAAAAATATGATCTTCCCCAAGTTAAACTATAGTGTAGTAACAATTTAACTACTATTTCCAGTTTGTATAAGTATTTATCTTTAAAAAAAGATGTTTTCCCAAATTTTTGAGTACTGTGGTAATAATTTACCTATTTCAAAGTTCTAGAAACAAAATATTGAATTCTAGATTATTAAAGTAGAACATAACCAAAATTTACTACTAACCTTTAACTTGTCAGTGTAAAATCAATTCTTCACAATCCCAGTCTTCACATTCCTAAAACATGGCTAAACAAAGCTTCATACTGGTCTCCTACCTAACCAAAACATCCAATAAGATCACCTAATAAGATATATAATTAACTTTGTTTTCGTTTTTGCTCACTGTAAAATCTCCTCCACATTGTGATAAAGCTGCATTTCTTTTTCAGTGCCTGAGCCATAGGCTTGCATTAAATATTCACCAGCTTGCCTTTTCCATGTGAACCAAGAGCCGAGAGAAGAATTGCCCATCTAGTATAGAGGAGGTTTTAGAGGAGATAAACTGGTACCCAGACATATTAGCATTGCACTGGGAGTGACGTATAGAGTCACTTAGAAGAATCTGGTTTTACTAATACAGTTTACAGGTTCCCAGGGTCCTGATGAGTTGAGTTTTACTGATCCAGCTTAGAGCATCCCAGAGTCCTGACTATTACAGGCTTCTTCTCAGGGCATGAACTCGACTCCTTGTTAAAATGTTACAACTCAAGATGTTTCATAAAGACTTTTCTGCTCTTAATTCACTATTCTGCATATGTAATGTAAGACAACTAAAAATGAACAAAGCAGAAAAGAGAAAAAAAATAAGAGCGTTCAGACGATGCAGGATTTTTAAAAACAATTTTCATTCATTCAAGAGCTGGTTGTTGTTGCATAAGTGGTAACTGGCAGAGATACACAATGAAAAGAATGTGTTTGCCTTCCAGGTTAACAGAAACCTATGTAATGCCTTATAATCAGATCAGATCAGGCATTTTGGAGGTTGTACAGTCATAAACAATATGTAACATTTTAATAGAGTGTTCTAAACTGAATTTATCTCTAAAACTGTACAGAACTTAAGGTCAATGGAAAAACAAAGCCAGTAATAGATGATAATACTAAAAATCTCCAGGTTTCAGTTTAAAACAAGAACCTTTCTTCTTATCCTTTTAATCAAAGTGAAAAGATTGTGTTTTGTAAGAAAATTTTTATTCTGTATATTTTTCAGCATATGAAAAATGCATACTACTGTCAGTTTGCCAAGAATGCTGTAACAAATTACTATGATCTGGGTGGCTGCAACAACAGAAATTTGTTGACTCACATTTCTGGAGGCCACAAGTCTGAGTTTGAAGATTCTTTGAAGGCTGAAAGGGACCTACTTGTTCTCTGGCTTCGGGTGTTTGGTGGTAATCTTTGGTGTTGCTTGGTGTAGTGGACTGGTAACTGGTGGTCAACTTGAAACACCAGCTAAACTGAATCAGTGTGGTGCTGAGCATGGATGACCCACCTTAGGAAAGTTTACAGCATGAAAAGGAGACCTGAAGAGGAAGTATAGCATTGTGGGTTCTCCTAAGTGTTGGGGTTTGGAGCTGTTGGTTCTTCTGGAGGAGCCTGTCATGCTGGCCTCTCTGATATGAACTTTGTTGTTACCATCAGAGGATCTTGGACACTTGTTGCTGAGAATAGCAGCACTTCACTTTGGGGGAATTCTGGTTCTTACTTTGAGCATTGCTTTCTGGCTCTGGAGGGGAAGATGTGTGCTGTTTAATCTCCAGGAGAAGCTTGTCACACTGGTTTCCTGATATGGACTTGGCTGTTCTCATGGTCACAGTTGCTCAGGACCTCGTTGTCCTTGAGGATGGCTGTGGTACTTTTCTGAGGAGCCCTGGTCCTTATTTTGAGTGTCACTTCTTGGCTCCAGAGCAGAACCCTCAGCCTTCTAGAACAGATCCTTCACCCTGCTGGCATAGACTGTCTAGCTTCTACTGCTGACTTTTGGGCCTTCCCAGCACAGATCCATGAAACAGACATGTATGAGTTATTGCTGTAGGCTCTAGGCCTCCAGTTGGACTTAGAGGAGGCAATTTCATGAGCTGTAGGTTTTCAACTTAACTCAGGTTGGATATTGCCATGAGATCCAGGCTTTTTGCTGGATTCTCTAGGTCTTTAGTGTGTGGACAGATTTCCTTCACTTTCTTTGTATTTAACTCCTTGGGTGATCATTATAAATAATACTATAAATTATGTGTCCTGTATTGTTTTATTTTCCTTGCAACCCTTGACTACAACACTTGTCTTACACAACTATCACCCCAATGTCTGCCTTCATTTTCACATGGCACTCTTTCTGGGTGCATGTCTGTGTGCATATCTCGGATGAGAAGCCCACACAACGCCAGTGCAACTTCACCTTTCATTGTATCTAAAATGACCCTATTTCCAAATAAGGTCATATTCCGAGTTATGAATATTGGAGTGCCCAGTTCAGCCCTTCACTGAGATATTGGGAACAATAAAAAGAATCACTCCTTATAGTTCATTTAAAGACATTTCTTGAGTTCAAAAAATTTTGTCAGCAGTGTATGCATTTTAACACTGAAGGGCAATATAACACTGGAATAATGCACAAAAGAATTGTATGGCTCATTTATTTTAGAAATTAAATTATAATTTTTTTCTAAATACTTTTATAACCATAGCAGTCATGGATGATGATTTAGCCTTATCATATCTGATGAGATACAATATTCGAGTCAGATGTAAAATGTGTGAGTGTGACCCATCAAAGTTTTTTTTAAATGACAAACAAGGAGAGAAGCTCAATTTTGAGATTTATGTTGAATGGTTATGCCTTTTGCTATGGTTTCAAAGCTTTAAATTGTTGTTCCTTGTGGCTGTTCCTGCTTGGATCTCATTTCCTTTGCCATCGAGGAAGCTGTGATTGGCATGGACACATGTTTCAGTCTGGAGGGGATGTTCAGTCAGACACTTGAAGAGAATATGATTTTTAGAAATGTAAGGTGATAGCTCATATTAATTTAGATATTGCACTGTTCCTCACTTGCAGAGAAAAAGTGGATAATGTATGGGATTGGGGAAGAGTGTTATTTTCATGTACTTCAGTTAACATTGACTGTAGTTCCAAAGACTTGCAGTTGTCTAAAATCTAACAGCTGTTAGAATAATTTTCACTGTAAAAACAGTACAAGGGAAAGGTGAACTGGAAACTGCTGATTTATTTTGCCTTTTCATCCATAATCATTTACTCTTCTCAGAGTAATCTTGGAGTTTATGCTTCACTAACGTTAACTTAAGTGCATGTTGGCTTTTGCCTTTTCCTGAACACTTGCCTCGTGCCTTACACACACCATGACTTATCACATTCTTTCTATTATTCTAGGTGGTAAATACAAAACTATCTTTGTTCTCTCTGAGAAGAAATGGGAGTTTCCAAATGTTGAGTAAGTGGCCCACATCACCCATAAATGAAATCAAACCTGAGTGTCTCTGACTCCAGGGCCTATACACAGAATCATTACTGTGTGCTGTTCTGCATTGCTCCATTGTTTAGTATGAATTGCAACATTAAACGTAGGTGAACACACACATGTTCTTATCCAAAGTTGGAGAACATCTTCTGGTTTTAGGTGAAACTTCCCTGTAAGCATGGACTGACCATTAGGGACATCCAGATCCTATCATGACCTTGCAAGAAAAGGCTATCAGTAAGAGATTACACCTTTAAAGAAGATTCATGTAAACTTACTCCTGACTTGTGAGAAACCCAATAAATAAAAATCAGCCATTAGAAATTCTGCATGAAAAGCTTTTGCTTTTATCATCTCACTTTGATGTCTTAGGCCCTAGATCCATTTTCTCAGTTGTCTGAGTTGTAGCTACTCTCCCTTCTCCCTCCCAACAAGAGCTAATGTTTCTAGTAGTTTTTAATGGTCCTGGTGATTGTTTCACATTTGAGCAAAGAAGATGTTGCATATGGTTGCCTTTTATTTTTAAAGAGAAACTTTTCAGTCTTGTAAGAGGAAGCTGATAGCTTTGAAACCATAATTAGCCTTTGCGTCCAGAGCATGACTTCAGGGATGGGAAAAGACAGCAGATGTTCTTCTGGTCTTTATAGGAGAAGTCTAATTTTGTTCAGTCTCTACTTACTGGAAACATTTACTCTGAGATTTCTGTTCTGGTTTCTCCATACTGTGCTTCTCAGGAAGGGAGAGGTATGATGATCAGGTGGGGGGCAAGAGAGGAAGGATGCAGAGTCAATCTCTGTCGGGAAACCCTCCCCTTTCTCAGGACACCAGGGTAAGCACACGTGGGTGCACTCACACACGTGCGCTCAGATACACATTCATAAGACTTGCATCATTGATCTTTTTAGGGCCTCTGATTTCCAGAAATGGTAAGTCTTTGACTTTATCCCACCTTCTTTCAGAAATTTCAGGAAGTCAAGTGTGTAAGAAAGCCTGGTAGTCAGCATACCAGGCTTTTCGCCTCAAACATTAGAACTGGTTCCCTGGGCAAAGTACCTACAACTACTGCGCACTGAGCATGGGATTCTCTGTTGAGATTGGAAGATGCCTGCTCCTGGGTTGAATCCAGCACATATTTTAGGTGGAGTACACAATAATTTTTATAAAAATAGACTCAATAGTGTTTACTTAGAGATTCTTATTTCAGGGATTTTGAAATAAAAATCTGATTTCACTTTCTCTTAGGAAATGAATGAGTCCAGTTTACTTTCTTCCCTGTGGAGTGTCCAGCCATCCAGCTTAGGTGGGTGGGGGTTGTCTTTTAGTGCAGTCCCGTTAGTTCCTGGGTCCACCTGTGTTAGTGGGCATTGATTGCCCTGTTTTCTGTTTGATTATGCTTGCCCCCTTCAGAGCTGTGTTACCTGCCAGACCTCTATAGCATTTGAGTGATGATAGTTTATGCCTACAGATCATGCATTGTAGCGAAATTACAACCAGCCCCAAGTTATATTATTAACTCAGCTCTTATATTTAAATAAAAGAATTATAGAAGCTCTAATATATATAGTATAGGAAGGAGACAAAAGGAAAAAATGACCTAGGGTGTTTTATATGTAATTTTAAAAAGAAAATTCACTAAGGCCATCTCCAAGTGTATACTTGTCACTGTGTACCCATTCCAGCATTTATTTATGAAAACATAATGGCTTGCAACCAAACTTACATTTTGCACTATCTTTTTTGTTTTACCAGTATCATCTTTTAGTTTAATACAATAATCTTAATTATTTTATGTTTAATACAATAATCTTATTTTCTTTTTTAAAAATTATTTTCATATAATTAGGCAGAGCAGTATTATTATTCAAACATTTCAGAGATTTGCAGTCTTAAAAGATGAATGGCTCTCAAATACATTTTTCGAAGAGTAAGTTTTTTCCTTCAATAATATTCTTAAAGCCATGTGTAATTCTTTTCTAAGTGCATTTGAGCTTGGGTGAAAAGTTAAATTTTATTCCTAGCATAATTGAAAATATAATTGTAGGTTGCATTTTTATTGAATACTACTAGGATGATTATTATCAATTACTCACCATTAAGCACCCAATAAACAGAGCACTGATGAATATCCCTCAGATAACATAAAAACAAGACTCTCCCCTCTGCTCATTAATCAAACAGATAAATAAAAACACTATGAAATTTTATGTGGGCCACCATATGCATGTGATAATGGTGATGGCTGGTGGCAGTGATAGTGATGGTGATGATGGTCGCAGTGATGGTGCTGGTGGTGGTGATGATGATAGTGTTGTTGATGGTAGTTGTGGTGGTGACAGTGGTAGTGATGATGGTGATGATGGTGTTGGTGATGGCAATGATGATGGTGGTGTTGATGATGGTGGCGGCAGTGGTGGTGAGTGGGGTAGTGATGGTGGTGATAGTACCAAGTGGTGGTGGTGGTGGTGGAGATGATGGTGATGGTGGTAATGATAGTGGAGATGGTGGTGATAATGGTGACAGCAGTGTCTATGGTATTTTTAATGTTATGGGGGCAGTAGTGCTGGTGATGATGCTGGCAATGATGGTGTTAGCAATCCTTTTGGAAATGTCGATTTTATGGGATTGGCATTATTTGAAAAATACCACTTGAGAAGACTAATTTCAATTGTATAAAAATATCCCTTTTAATGTCAAGCTATCTATGTTGCTGAGTAGACTAGAAATAGAAAGAAATATTTAAAGCAACCAGCTCCATACTTTAACGTCAAGCAACATTATAAATATTCCTGGCAGAAGCGTAGTTCCATGGCTTTGAAAATGTTATTTTATGCAATTTCAAGTGACAAACCAGTGCACAACAACATACAAGGCAAAGCAACTTATCTTTAGCTTTTTATCCTTCAAACATATACCAATACTTTGTACTATAATTTTCTTGAAAAAAAAAACTTTTGCAAATCTTTTTTAAAAGTGGAGTTATTTTTAAAGATTTAAGTGACTGTTTGTAAATAAGTTTCATAGAATGAATCCAGGCTACCTCATTTTTTATGGGTTTATATGGGGCTGTTTTTTGTTTAATTGAGGAGAGTTAAATTTAAAAACAATTTTTATTGTTAAAATTAGAAACAACCTGAGCGTGATGGCATGTGCCTGCAGTCCCAGCACGCTGGGAGGCTAAGGCTGGAGGATCACAAGTTCAGGCTCAGTCTGGAAACTTCACAATTTACAGGAACCCTGCCTAAAAATTTTTTAAAATAAAAAATGGGCTGTGGGGGCCAGGGATTTAGCTCAGCAGCATAAGCTTCTGCCTGACAAGTGCAAAGACAAGATCAAAGTGAGTTTGATCCCGGTACCAAAAAAAAAAAAAAAGGTTGGAGGGGCTGTAGATGCAGCTCAGTGCAAAGCACTAGGGTTCAATCCTTAGCACTAGAGAAAACTTTGAAAACAAAAATGTAAGGTGGGAGCACTGTGCCTGGTGCTGCTTTGCCTTGGACCTGGCATTAATTATCTGGTTTGCTGTCGTCACATTGATAGGTTTTTACTTCTGAGTTCAGATCAAAAGTTATTTGTACCCTCTCCAGAGAGAATACCATGTCACAGGTTCCATTTTCTTGCACTGTGGTTTAATTTCTTAAGTGATGGTTTAATTTCTTAAGCTAAAGGAATAAGCTACGCTAAAAATGTAGTAGAAAACAGGAAAGAATTTCTTAATAGGAGAAAAAAAGCAAGCTATTAGAAGTTGGAGACCATCTGTGTTTAAAATAAAAAATAAAAACAGGATAAATAATGAATGATCAGTCATTTAGAACAGGGCACAGTACCCTTAGGTTTGTCTGAGTCCAAGAAAGATGGTCTCGCAGAGGGACAGCTTCGATTATCACTGACATGTATATAAACTAGCCGCTGAGGCCACAGCCAAGGAATGAATGCATTTTCAGTTACGTAGTTGTTTTTCTCAGATCGATCCGGCAAATGAAATTGCTAGTGTGTCCAAGAAGGAAGTTTTCTTTTGTTTCTTTAAGGTCCAGCCTGTTATCCCAACAGTGCCTCCCAACCTCTTCTGAATGTCAACAGTATCATCCACTTTTGTAAGAGTCTCACAGTGTCAGGTTTTAAAACCTACAAAAACAGTTTGGGATCCTGATTTTCCTCTCAGATCATCATCATTATTATTATTATTATTATTTAACTAACTTATTTCTCTTCATGCCATATCTTTCTCTAACCAAGAACCAGAGTTCCTCTGAATGACTTTTAATCAGAAATTTCTAGCTAGAGAAACTATTGTAAAAAATTCCTACTTGCCTAAGTTTCTTCTCAGAGAAATGAAGCAATGAAAAAGGAAATTATGGAGAATGTATTTTAATAAAAATAACACTCTGATATTTCTAATGTGTGGTTATAAAACTATGTTTGAGAACCAGAAACATCTAGAATTATATGATTATAAAACAGGAAAATTCACAATAGTTGACTTACATTATGTGGCATAATAATACCCAGTATAAAGAGAAAAGAATAGAAGCCAAGCAAGGAATAAAATTGGAAGAGAAACTTTCTCTTGATTCAGTTCTGGCAAGACCCAGGGGTTCTGGAAGTGCCAAGTTATAACTGAAGCTGATTATAGTGGTCATGTTTTGAACTATGTAGAGAAAAAAGTTGTTGACTTGGTGCCTTAGCTAAAACGTAAGATGGCTAGATTTTTTTAAAAAAGTATAAACATTCCTCTTTGTTAAGGATCATCACACTAAAATGAGAGCAACAGAACCTTTAAGAGCCGACTATCTCTAGCTGGTATCAAGGAAATGACAAAGAATTAAAAAACTGTTAGTAAATATTTTTTAAAAGAAAACTAAAACCGTATATCCATACTCAATGATTCCCATAAATGGAATGAATTTCTTGCCTTTTAGTTTTACAATGGCTTATAATGTAAAATATGTTAAATTAGTGGCGGTAAAATATCTTAGGGTTTCCAACACCAGGAGAGAGGCAGATAAAGAGTTATTTCTTGCTGAAGTGAACGGGAAAGGGCTGCAGAGCTTTTCCCTGTTTGGATGGTAGAGGGTGCACTTGTAAAGAAAATACCTTGCTCAGGGCCTGCTGAGAACCGGGCCCAGCCCACTGCAGTCAGCGTCACCATGGAGATTTCATTCCGGTGAGGGGGAATGGATTCTACGGTTTCGCTTTGGAAATGTGTAAATAGCAGATGGTTTTATTGCCTTTGTTTGATTCTCTGCCCTTGCAGAGCGACTCAAGCCGGAAGCTTATAGGAGAGAGAGTCCTTATGTGTCTGCAGGTCTTTGTCTCCCCTGGATGCAGCCTGGCTCCTGGATGAGTTTGTGCAATGACAGATTATGGAAAAGATATAAATTCAGATTTTGTGTAGTCAGGAAAGGAAATATGCTTTGCTTCAGCAAGAGAGATCAACTTCTTTAGAAAAACGGTATTTTTATTAGCCACCCTCTTATTATATACTGTTAATGTATATTTTTATGTGATAATTATTGTTTGTAATGGTTTTATGAACTGAGATTTCTAACACAGACATGAGGGTGCGTGTTTCTATTCATTTGAGTAGATTTATGTCCTTAAAGCTTGGTAGTTAAGAGCCTGCATTTAAATTCTAACTGACCCGGTTTCATATTCCTACTGATCTTCCATTTAATCTGTCTTTTTTAATTTGTAAAACTGGAATACTAGTGCCATAGTGTTAGTCATCTTCCCATTACTGTCACATAGGAGAAAAAAATTTTAAAAAAACAACTGATAAAGAGACCGTGTTTACTTCGGCTCATGGTTTTGGAGGTTTCAATCTGTAGTCTTGATCCATTGCCCTGCTAAAGTACATCATGGCAGGAATGCAAGGTGGAGCAGGTGACTCTCTCGTGGCCAGGCAGCCAACAAGATGGAAAGAAGGGGGCAGTTTCTCCTAACCTCAAGGGCACACCCCAGGGACAGGAAGGCCTCCCTCTAGGACTTGCCTCTTAATGGCTTTGTCACTTTCCAATAATGCAATGCTGCAGACAGAGTCTACTAGGTCGACCCTTGGGGGAGGCTTGAGATCTATCAACTATTGTCCAAAAAATTGTTCATGGTAGAGAAGACTAAATAGAACAATATATATTGAGGATGGAAATTTACTAGTGCATATAGAACTGCTTTAAATGGCATATCACACCAAAAAGACTGTTTTTACCTTTTCTTTATATGTTCATCATAATTACTGTGGTACAATATATTAGAGCTAGTGCAGAAACTGACAAGCAAGAGACTCTAATCAAATCATTCAGTTCATATAATTATGGAAAATCTATACTCAGAATCTAAGTATTCCAATTTTCCCTTAAGGCCTTTTCGAGGAGGTAATAATTCTAATGATCTCTGTTTTCTGAGATACAGCAGCTCTGGCATTATCCTATGTACCATAGGAGATAAATCCTGGAGCAATCAGTGAAAAGAAAGGAAAGTTATATTCTATATAACAAAAGCACTGAAAATTGAAAATTAATGGAATATTACTGAGTTCATAAACAGATAACCTCCCTACGAATTACATATAATCCACATACATTTTACTTACTAGTATAAGCTATTTTAACAGAATAAGTTTCTTAGAGGAATATAAGTCTCTGGTTCCCACAGACCCCAAGAGACTCTTAGTTAAGATAATGATTCATGGGTGACATCAGCTGAATGTACTTGCAAATGACTGTTCACAGCATTAACTAGTGGAGGTCTAATGACACTCAGAGGCATGGGCCATAGCCCAAGTTTGTGTTAGCAACTTTTACCAGTTTACACCAATTTCCTGATACTAATCCCAAGTATGATTTTCATCAGGAGAATAATACTAGTAGAATCATAATCCTCAAAGAAATAAGGGGCTCTCATTTGCTTCATTTTGTCCACATCTGCTTAGAAGAGAAATCTGTTAGGATGTTGTTCAGGAGCTACTTACTGTGTTTTTAATTTTTAATATCATTTTCTGTTAAGTATACATTTGATTTATACTTACTTTGAAGTACATTTAGTTAATAAAATAGCTAAAATTTATTGTGAACTTGTTCTCTTTCTATTCATGGCTTTAAGTCATCCTACCTTGAAACAATTGAGATGATACACTTAGGCACCAACGTGAAAGGCTAAGTTCCAGATCTAAATTCACTCAGGATCCAAGCTCTGCATTTCTTCTTTAATGCCAAAGAATGGCACCCTACAGGAGACACTGCCTCTGCCCTAGGTGTTTTAGGAGCAGGAACTCATTTTAAGGTACTGGCTAGGGTTTCCTGAATTCTGAATTGCCCACATCAGTGAAGGTGGCATAGTAAGGGCTGGAATTCAGACCATAGCCTTTGACAGAGCCAGTAGAAGGGGACTCAGGTGACTCATCGCTGAGCTACTTACTGATTGACAACAGTCCTGGAGGAGTTCTTGAGATTCTGAGAAGGTAGATTTATGTACTGGAGAAGAAATAAAGGCTTGGTACCGAGGGAAGGCAAGTTGTGTTCTGAACATCCAGCACAGGGGCTTATTGAATGATGACTGAGGCTTCAGACCAGGTGAGGAGTCTCACGGGATTGGAGTGGGAGAGAAGCTAGGCCTTGAACCTTCAGCTGTGCCTTAGACCACCAGACGGATTTAAACAGGTAAAGAGCAAAGGTAGGAACACATTAGAAAACAGGAAAGAGATTTTCATAGAGAAATATCCCACAAAAATAGAAAAGATTAAACTCCTTTTTAGAGAATGAAACAGATTAGAACATGTTTCACTTTAGAATGGTCCATTCACCCATCCATTCCTTTCATCAGACAAATACTTGTTATGTGTCTGATGCTATATCACAACTAAGACAACTGGAAGCATGAAAGATAGCTACACAGATTGTAAGGCATCTGAAATGCTCAACTCAGCAATATGAGCTTTAACTTGATGACCGGAAGCTGTTTGTGGTTGTCAGAGCCTTAGAGTTGAATTTTGCAAGTTAATGAAGGATGATAGACTAACAGATTGGGTTGGAGAGAATGGAGGTGAAGTGAGAAAATGCATAAACAGGGAATTCCAAGGTCCCCAGGGAGAAGGATGAGCTCAAAACTGGTGTGATGATGAGCGGAGAAGGGAAGAGGGCTGGGAAAGGCCTGGTTTCAGAGATATTGCAGGGGACAACTTGTGACCATAGTGGGACAACAAGGACAAGCAGCCATGGGTGATATCAGGTCTTCTGGGGAGGCAAGAGGATGATGGTGAAATGAGAGAGCCTGGAAAGTGCTCTTTTTTTTCTCTTTTCTCAAACTTGACATCTCTACCTTTGCATCTGCCCTGAATCTAACCTTGATGAATGCTTCCCACATCTGATACAGATTGAGCAGATTTCCCAGCAGAGAAGGTCACCATCACTTCTGCTTGTAGCAAGAAGTATGTTTTTCATCCAGAAATGGAACTTATTTTGTAAACTGGTAACCATGCTGAATTTTTAGCACATCAAATTTTCGAAGGAGTAACATTATATAGATATAAAATCATTAGTTTGCAAAAAAAAAAAACAGCTTTTACATTCCTCTACTTTTTATAATAACTTGGTACCAGAACACACAGTAATGCTTCAAGAAAAATTCTCATAGAATATTTACCTAGAGAAAAGAATTAAAAATCTTCTGTTATTCTTTTCTGTTAGATGAAATATGTTACAATCACCTCTAGGTCAATGTTAAGAGCGTGAGAGCGTGGATAGTTGAAGTGCACGATTATCCTAAATTTGTCCTTATTCTAACCTTGGGTCTAAGTGTCCCTTGCTCTCTTTTACGAAAGCCTTGTTCTCCCAATGAACAGCTTTATGTTTGAATTTGATCTACTGACCTTTAATAATGGGAAGTTACAAGGGGAAAAACAGAAAATGATGCAAAGCAGAAGATACAGAAAACACCAGAGTTTCTGATACTTCAACAGATTGTTCGCTTTTTATTTGCTGTCAGAGAAGCTTGAGAAGTAAATGAGTATTCTTTGCTCAGCACCAAATGACTTTTGCCTGCCTTTCTGTGCTTAGTGATGACAGTTACTTCTCCTTAACTATCACTATGTTCTTGTCATGTTCTTGGAATCTTCTCTTTGGAAAGAACATCAGAAGTTCATCATGTTTCATTTCCCTCTTGCCAACAGAATTTTGCCTACACTATCCAAGACGGGTCATTATGTTTTCTATTGTTTAGGTCTCAGACTTGATAGATGGTCATCAGTAAAATGGTGGAAATGAGTTGACTGGCAACCGGCTTGTGACATGCCATAGTTCTGATGATGACTAGTTACCCACTGTGCAGCTATATAACACATACACATTATAGATAAATGTGATCTGGTTAAAACTTGATGATCTAAAATGCAAATGGGGGAATGTGAGGACAAAAAGACCATTTTCCTAAAAAAACAATATTTTCATCTATCAAGTATTTGTCAGCCTGATGTTTGATACAAAGCAGTCACAACATAAAAGACTGAGTAAGTAGATGAGTTAGCAAATAAAGTTGGATCATTGGAGAAGTAAGCATGTTTACCTGGGAAGAGTATGGGCAACTGTTTTTCCTTTGTGTGTCCCTGCATTCTTTTCTCTAAAAGAAACTCTCTGAGCATGATCCTGCATTGTGCAGTGTGAGAAAAAATAGTTCTGGATTTTCCTGTCTCCTCTTTAGAGTTATAGAATACATGAGCAGTTATGAATTTTTCAAAGTTCAAAACAAAAGAACCTGTTGGATAAAAATGGCATTTTATGTTGTAGTAAGACACCCCTTACACACACACTTTTCCACAAACATATCAGCTCTCCATGCTTTTAGGAAATATTGTTCTTTTGGGCTCATTGTTCCCATTTTTGCCTGAGAGAGTGATCACATCTCATGCATTTTTTTGTATGTCAGTGCTGTGTGCTGTCTGGAATCTAGGAGGCATTCAGTGAACTTACACGCGTAAGGTGAGAATGGCCCATCTGGGTTTAGTTGGGATGACACTAATGCTGATGGAGAAAGATGGGCTGTCATGAAGGTAAAGATGAGTGAGGCAAAGTTGGAGGAGGAAGAAGAATGACATGAAGAGCAGGTTCTGAATCCAAAGGGCCTATTTTAAGCCAGGTAGAAGACCATGTCTCCCAACACCACACTTAAAGCTCTTGGATCTGTGTTCCTCAGTATTCCCCTTGTATCACCTGTGCCTTCAAGCTTTCACTGATAGAATGAGTGACAACCAGATGTGCCTTTATTCATATTTAATGTCGATATCAAACTGTTATAGAAATTTCCTTTTAAAGCTTTAGCCAAGTGGTTGTTTGAAAGTTATTTGGAAACACTATCTGAAGCCCACACACCACCGTATATGAGAACTTCAAATAATGTTGTGTTCTTCTGACTTACTACTTTCTCAACTTGCTACTCATGTGGTGTGGCAGTTGGGTAGTGTTGCCAGAGGTTGGCAAAGATAAAGGATTCCAGAGGTGTCCTTAGATGAAACTGCAGACAAATATGAGAGATGCTAATGGAAAACACAGGTAAAGAGACTGACACCACAGAAGGGTTGTCGCTGGTACTCCAAAGCTGTGGGAAAATGTGTTCCAAAGCCTTTTCATAAAACTGGGTGCTTTCACTAGCACTTATGATTTCCCTAAATAGTTAAAGGAAATTGAAAATAAATAGAAATCATCAGTGTTCCCATTGTTGGTGTCATATCTAGTATGAACAAACATTACAGTTCTCTCCAAAGACAGTGAAATGTTCAAAAATTATTCATTTTGACTACAATTTCTTACAAGGAAATGATACATTTGGTACATTTTCTTAAAGTTTTTATTGGAGAATGAATAGAAAAATATCAAAAGGTTGCATTAAAACTTCATGACAGGAAGAAGCTGGAGGGCATGGGAATTTTAGTGTTTAGCATCTCTTGGGAAGTAGCTAGACAGGTACTTTAGTCTCTGTATTGAAATCTCACTTAATTAATTGATTTATTTTATTTTATTTTAAAGAGAATAAAACCAAGCAAAATAAAACAGAACAAAAGCCAATCAAGACAAACTAGTGTAAGCGACCCAGGACTTCAAAACAATATGAAATCAACAGTGGTTACCATAATGCCTCTTGTCTTCAAAACAGCTGCAGATACCTTCAGACGTAGTAAAAATCAAACAAAACAGAACAGAATAGAACCAATTAAAACAAAGCAATGAATTCAGTAAAGCACTTCAAGACTAATACCTCATGTAATTTTTTTCCTTTCAACTAGAGGTAGAATGGGCCTGAAGGAGATTGTTGTGCTCATATTCATGATACAGATATTTTCTTTTGTGATTATCCTATGCGTATACAATGGCATCAGTTACTAAAAGACATAAAACTCTATGCTGACTTTCATTGCTAGCATGGAGTTTTACATTCAGAAGAGTGCGGGGGTGCTCTTTCCCCACATCTACTTTATTATGCTGCATCTACTTTATTATGGAAACAAAGGGCTCTTACCTCATAGCCTATTGATATATCAAGTAATAAATGTGACAGTTACCGGTTCTATTTGCCTTATCCCGTCTTCCTGCAGAACTGAGACATAACATGTTTCTTACTAGGAACAGATGCTTGAGCCCTTCCTTTGAAATTCCTGGAGAAGCTGCCCTGTTGATTCCATTAAGGGAAGTGGCTCTATGCAGATGTCTACTTGCTGGGATGCATTGTTGTAATTGCTGTTCTGTCGGCCCCTTGCTGAGTACCATGCTTTTCTCTTGTAGGTGATGTGCCTTCAGGACTTTTTTGGTGACGATGACATTTTTATTGCATGTGGACCGGAGAAGTTCCGTTACCAGGATGATTTCTTGCTAGATGAAAGTGGTAAGGAAAAAAAGTTCAAAACCAGGGGAAATTTGAGGCAGCTTTCCAAAATAAGCTGCACCAGGCCAGGATTATGTCAACTCCAAAGCTACCAAATCAGTTTCAGATCCTCAAACAGCATGTCTTTCCCATATCTTGAATTTCTTTGATTTTTTAAAATATAGAAAACAGATGAAATGATAATTGAAAAGGATAAGTCATTTAGAACAATAAATTACTAATGGCTAATTTATAACCATTGAACAATTAAAATTGATGTTCTATAAAATTCATATTGTGGGTTTCCATGTTTTTAATCATATTTTTAAAAAATTTATGGTTAAGGGATTTATAATCATATAATTATTAAGTATGTTCCTAGGTTCAGCTTACCTGTGACCTCCTTTAATTCCTAGCTGGGAAAATGCTTTGCTATTTTTTTTCCAAAATTTGTATGTCATTAGCATCTATGAGGTATGAAAAAAGAAGATGGTAGATTCATTCCATTAATAAACTAAATGTGATCCTTTATGCTTGATAAAGAGGAGGCACTTTGGTAGAGAAAAGATAAATGACAGGGAAGTAATTATTAAAGGTTTTGACTTTGAGAATGATTTTACTATCGATGCTCTCAGAATCTTAATAGTAACACAGGTATAATTATTGTACCAAGACCCTCCCTTGATAGTATTGAGCAATATTACAGTATTTAACTAGAGCAATATTACATTTTTGTTGACAATTCAAATTCTGTCCAGTTATAAATATATTGAAATGATAATGAATTTTTCTTAGATGAATGCAGAAAAATGTGAATGTGTACTACCTAAGCACTTGCATAATAGGATCAATGATATAATGTAGTGGTCTCAACCTAACACTCTAGATATATACTCGCATATAATATAGATATAGATGCATAGATAGTCATGGGCTGCATAATGATATCTCTATCAATGACACTGGTGGGAGAAACCCAAAGTGTAAGTAATTTAAATAGCAAAATAAATGATAGGTATTATGAGATAGGGAGGTAATCCTCTGCAAATGAACAAGAGAACTAGAGATGGAGAGAGGAGAAAGAGAGGGCAATGAGATGTTGAAAATTTAAGATATGTAATTTACATTTAGCAAATTCTCATAATGAATGCAATCACTATGTATAGCAAATGTTATAATAGAAACAAAAGATTATATTGTCTGATGACATTAGAGGCACTCTGGCTTATTTAAGTACATCTAGGATGTTCTCACAGCAACTAAATCATCTAATGATGTATTTCTCACACTACATTCCCATCATTAAATGGCATACAGCTATATATATTATCAACTATATTTGTAAATATAATTATTTCATATTTTAAAATAATGTAGGAAATGTAAGGAGAGATAATATCATTTCACAGTGAGAGTCTATGTCATTAAAGAGATTTATTTCAGTTCAAGGACTCTAACTGGAGCAGTAGCTTGGCCTTTCCTGCAGTCCATATTTCTAAATAACTGATCAACATGTCCTCTGGGCAAACATTTATGTAGATACATCACTTGGAAGGTGTCCTCAGGGAGGGTTTCCTCCATCTCACCTTTGTTTAAGGGTAAGACAACTTGTGTAGATCACGTGAACATTGCCATTGAAGCAAATGAAATGACAGCACAGTTTTGGGAAAAATAAACTGCCTTGAATTTCAATTTAAAGAAAATAGCTGCTTCTGATAGAATGGTCTGGGAAGACAAGATGTGCTCTGAAATGAAAGTCCATTTGTTGCTTTGATATAGAAAATAATCTATCAAACCCCAACTGGAACAGAGCTTAGTTTCAAATTAGCAGAGTTGCCCATGGCTTCCCTAGCCCTGTGGTGTTTCTCTTCAGCCTCTTGATAGACTTAGGGTCACTTACTCACCCTGGCTTGGTTTGGGGAGCTCATGCCACTGGGCTTCCCCCTCTGATGATGTGTGCTCAGCTCAGGAGGCTACAGACCACTTTTCCACGCCTGCAATGATGAGCAAGCAGACTTTCTGAGAACTCCAACAGAAAAAAAGCAGAAAATCCCTTGTAGATTCACCTTGGAATGCTTTTTCACATGAAAAGACACATGCTGATGTGTATGTTTGTGCACACTTGTTCGGGTTCACAAATACATGTTTGCACACCAGAACACCTTGCCCTACCTTTTGTGTCTTGGCCCCTGGAAAGACCACTTTAGACATTCTGGTGAGTACTCACATACTTGCCCCTCCCCACTTCTTGGAGTGAAATACGCGTACTGAGTAACATCTTCCCCTAGTTTACAAGGAAAATATGGATATCAAGGATAGGGAGAGTTGGTTGGGGGAAAAACAATCTAAATCAAAGTCTTACTTCCTTGTATGAACTTACTCTCAGACTAAATTCACACGTTGACAACTGCAATTTTCCTGTTCCTTGTACAGCATGTTCTAGTGCTAATGTATTAAAATTTGAATCTTTTTTTAAGTGCTCTGAGCATGATTGAGCCCAGCTTTCTGTACTTGCTAAATGGCATTTGCACATCAATGCTTCCTTTGGCTTATTCTATAGTACCTTCCTTAATGGTGGGGTGTGGGGGGACCACAGACCGAGAAGTCGCCTTTAGCCACAAGGCAGCACTTTTATTTTCTCTTTCAAAATTAACCTGGCTCCTGTGTGTTCAGGATTAGCAACAATATATATTTCCCTAATTACTGCTCGGAAAGCTACTAGTGTTGTCACTTAGGGTCTTTCCAGGGAGGAGTTTTGCCATAACAGATGTATATTTTACTGGGCCGCATGGGAGCCAGGGCAGTATTAGAAACAGAAAAGGCTCCTCTTTCCTCCTCTGAGTTTTCACAGGGGGAATAAAATGCCTTCCTTGCTTGAGTTCAGAATGTGACCATTTTAGTGACATTGCCATCAATCAGTAGAATCTTAGCACCTTCGAAATGGTGGATAGAGCACTATATATAGAGGCGGACAGAGAGGCCGACAGATCCTTCGCTTGCGTGGCTGCTACCTAATTTAGAATGATGAAACATTGTCAAGAAAAATGCCAAACTGGAGACAGGAAATTCAGCATAGAAGTGCTTCGATATTAGTGACAAACTGACAAATTTGAGCTTTATGGATTTTCTTGAGAAATGTCCACTTGACACCTGGAAGGGACAATTAACTTCTTGGTGATGAGTATGACACTGGATGTCACCTTTTGTCCACCCCCTTACTCTCAGAGCCAATGTCCCCACTTTTTTACTTCACAGGCTCACTTCATGACAGGGGTCATCATCTCTCCCCGGGTCTGGTCCCTGCTGAAGTCCACAAGTCTTCTCTTGACTTTTCTAAAATCTTGCTTGCTTTTAACCAATTCCTAAGCACCCTTGATTGTGATATTACATTTTTGCTGTTGTAGTAAGTGTTCTGAGGCTGCTGTAACAAAGCACCACAAACTGGGTGGCTTAAAACGAGAGAAATTACTACAAAAGGAATCTCAAAAGCTTTCCCCACAAAGAAAGAGTAATGTTTGAAGTGATGAATATGCCATTTACCTTGATTTGCTTATTGTACCTTGTATACTTGCACTGAAAAATTACACTGTACCCTAAAACATGCACATAATATATTAATTATAAATAAAAATTTTAAATACCAGAAAACCTTATAGAAATTTTGTGGTTTTGGAAACCAAAAGCCCCAAATTAGGGCTGGGCATGGGCTGAGATGTGTTCCCTCTGAAGGCTGAAGGCAGAACCCTTCCTCACTTTCCCCAGTTCTGCACTGCCCACAGCCCTTGGCCTTCCTTTGCTGGTGGCAGCATCAACCTAATCTTTGTTTCCATCATCACTTAGCCTGTTCTTATAAACTCATCAGTTATTGGGTTCATGCCTACCCTAATCCAGTATAACATCAAACTAACCCAAGAACATCTGCAAATACCCTATTTCCAGATTTCCTAGTCACAGGTACTGGGAGCTAAGGCTTGAACATATCTTTCTGTGGAATAAATTTCAGCCCACAACAGATATTATTGGGAGCTGTTCAGATTTTATTTGAACTTGGTTTATAAGTAAACCAATTTTTTCATTGTTGTTGCTATTCACCTTTGCATTATATTTCTCAGTATTACACATAAACAGTGGAGCTGCAACTGGGCTGCCCCTCTTCTGTCCTTTCATAGTACTGGTTTGTCTTAGTTACTTTCTCATCATCTCATCATCTTTATATTGTGATGGCCACAATAGAAAGCAGGGCTGTGTTTTGGCTTACAGTTTAGGCAGCATAGCAGAGGAGCACTGCAAAAGAGACACAGTTCATGGTATGGCAGCTGGAAGCAGAGAGAGAGAGAGAGAGAGATCAAGGTAGGAGATAGAGAACCTTCCAGGCCATGTCCCTAGTCACTTATCTGCTCCAAGTGGCCTTCACCTCCCAACATCACGTTTAGCTATTAACCCATCCACACACTCCCATGACTCAGTCACATCCCAAAGCCCTATCTATAAGTGCATGAGGCTTTGGCAGGGGGCAGCTAGATATAAACCGTAACAGCGTCCTTTACCCAGTTAGTCAAACCTTTTTGAAATCCTTTGACTAAAATGAAACCGTGTGGCCTGATGGACACAGAGCTTGTGATATGACTGGTGATGTAACTCATCTATCGGTTGGTGGCCAATGTGCTGGAGGCAATCTCTATCCAAATTGTTCATCAGGTGTCTGGAGATAGGAACTGTGTTTACTGAGAGTCGCATCTCAGGATTCTGTCTTGGACTCTGTGGTTTACACGACTGGAAATGCCTGTCTGAGACTGTTAGCTGTGAATAATGGATGAGTTGCTGTAGCAGGGAAACTAATGTGGTCAGAGACAGAGAATGGGTCTGCAAGGCTCCTAATAGGTGGATTTTTTTTTTTTTCGAGACAGGGTGTTGCTATATTTCCAAACTGGTCTTGAATTAAGCTTTTGAATGATTTTTTTTATAACAGTGAAGGTTTCATACTAGTAAAATTTAAAGCTCAAACCTGTGCTAAAACCTTTGGAATATGGTATACAGATCAGGCTAACCACAAACTCGCAGTGATCTTATTGTTTCAGTCTCCCAAGTGCTGTAATTACAGGTGTATGCCACTGTGCCTGCTCTAATAGGTGGATGCTATCTCAGAAAGTAAAATTGAAAGTAAAATTGACATAAATAAACAGTTATGATCTGGGATGAAAACGTAAGAGAAGGGAAGCCAGCTTTACAAAGAGATAGTTCTCACTGGTTAGGAGAGACTGAAGTTTTCATAGCAGTACATGGGAAAATTACTTTTGGTGGACCACACAGGCTTAGAATGAGACGTCATGTGATTTGGTGCATTTTCTGCACGTGCTGTGGGCATATCATACATTGTAAAATGTTAGAGCTCCTCTGATTGAAGATAGTAAATGGGACACTGAATCAAAACATTATTAAAAAACATATTATTCAACAGTCATAAAACTAAGTATAGAAGAATGTAAATAAGCTTTCGTATTTTTTTGTAACTATGTAGTGTTTATTTCTGAAGTTATTGAAGCTCAGACTTGCACTATGAACTTTGAGACATTTTATGTGTTTATATATGTATGCATGAACACATGATGGGGAGTATACATGCACCCATATTCTTCTACTTCTGCAGAATACCAGTCTGGCTCCTGCCTACACTAGGTAGACCCACTTGGAGCAGTGTTCTTCCCAGGGAAGAAATTCTAGAAGGGACATTTCTTCAGCTCCTCTTAAGGACCCTCATGGTGTTCACTGCTCAAGGTCTGCTTGGTAAATATGTCCAGAAATATTCTATCCTAATCACTTTCCCTAACTGGGATTCATGTCCTAAGTAAGATAAGACAAAAATTGTACTCACCACAGGGATCCCAATTGCTTTTCCCAACTCTGAGTGATAAAAAATAGGGCTAGAACCAATAATAAGAGAAAAAGCATTAAAATAGCCATAGAAGACATAGATTTCATTCAATTCTACAGCTTTCTTTCTGTGTGGTCTCTGTATCTCCAAGCCTGCTTCCTATTCTGTAAAAAACCTCTTTTCTCTGGGTTGTAATGGACCTTAAATGAGATGATAAATGTCAAAACACGTTCAAAACTGTGTTCCTTATTACTTGGTGAATGACACCTCAGCTGAAATATACCTCCTAGTGAACTGCAGCTGGACTCAGCCACATAGATTCATTTGCAGCACTTAATTGGAGGCAGATGTCACCAAGATCAGCTCTTGGTGTTCTTTAGAACCAGAAAGAGATTGCTATTGCTTTCTTCTCACTCTCAACCTTTCTTGCTGTGAGGGAACCTACAAGGGGTCTTTGAAGATATCCATTATTCGCTGAAGGGAACCTCTGGAGAATTCAGCTGCATTCGAGGATGTGCAGCATTCAAGACTCGCAGATCTTGGAGAATGTGTCTCTTTCCCTGTGTCCATGTTGATTTGGATTGAAGAGTCTCTGATGGCTCACTGCTCTGTCCTGGGCCGGTAATGTTGAGAAACCATGGGGTCACTGAGAACACGCGAAGATATGTATTCCGGATAAAGCCAGTAGTTTTGAGCTACTGCTAACAAAATTAATTTAGTGTTTTACTAATTCAATTACTTATTCCATAAGATAACTTACTATATGCAAAGCTGGCACTATATACAGTAAACAGTAACATAAAATGTGAGCTTTCAGACCTAAGGATTTAGCTCTGTGGCATAAGCGCCTGCCTGGCAACTGTGAGCTCCTGAGTTTGATCCCTGGTCAAAAAAAAAAAAAAATTAGCCTTCATGTTGACTTTTAATATCACTATGTCTAAAGATGTTGAAGGGTCAGAGGTCCTGAACTTTAATCCCAAATATAAACTACTGATGTTCCTTCTAGCAGATTTTATCTCTGAAGGAACACATTATGGTGAAATGACTAATGAGTCAGAAAAGTCTGAGAGTTCTTTATAGGTTTAACTGGATTACAAGGCCAGATTTCATTTAATCTGTGAGAAGATTTCTTTCAGATGCATGCGACTTCCTGGGGCTGGGGTATTTTATTGTTTCAATAGATGTTCTAGGAATATACAATTCTGATTTTAAAGAAGAATTGTAGTTGTCTTGTTGAATAGTTGTTGAGTTTCTGTGACATTTCACTGTCTTATTAGAGAAGAACACAAAATGTAGTATACTGCTGATTGAATTGAGTTGTGGAATCAGAAATGTGAAACAGAGAGATGGCTTTTGCTCGTTTGAGTTCTGAATATTGAGCACATTGGCTAATAAGCTTTGCTCTTAGTCTCATTTGCCTCTTAGCAATGGAAAAACAGCAGAGAGTTGTGAAGACTTTCTTGACCACAGCTACCTTTTAGCTCACACATAAATACAGTTTCCCAGAACACAGTGGTCGTTTAAATTTAATTCACTTCCAAGCCATAGAGATATATACAGAATTGTACTACAGAGACTTTAGCTCAAGCACAAGCTGTTTCCTTTGTTACAAATAACTAATTTTCTACTCAGAAAATTAAGGCATTGTATAAAACATGCAATCATCTTTCCTTTTGCTCTTTCAGTTCTCTTGGGTTTTTTATTGTATTCAGTCACAGTGTCACATGAGTTGTTGACATGGAAAATGCTACAACGTGTGCAATTGAGTATGAATTCTGGACACTAAGAATCTTGGAGATCATCATTTTCCCCTTTCTCCCTGTGTGTAAATCCTCCCCACAGCACAGTTGTTCCTCATCTCCAGCAAGGACCCTCCATGAACAAGAACTTTATAAGCCAACTTCACAGTTTTATTTTCCTTTTCCTCCAGATAAAATGTCTCTATCTCCACTCATCTTTCCTGCCTCCCACATCTTTGAAAGGGAAATGAGTCTCTCTTCCTTTTAAAAGCAATGATAGTGTTCTTGGTTTTTGTCCCCTGTTTCTTTGTGGCCTTGCCTTCTCTGCATTCCTTTTCTGGTGCTCTTCTGGGCTGGGTGCCTTCCCCTGCCCCTCCTGGTTCTTTCTCAGCCACTAACCAGCCCCAGATTTGCCACCCAGAAGCCATTCAGACACTTTTAACATTTCACCAAGTTATAGTGTCTCTCTTTCTCTGCCAGTCTGCTAAAAATAATAAATAAATCACAGTCCTACAGTCCTTAATGTCACCACTTCCTCCTTATTCTGACTCACTTTTTTTTTTTTTTTTTGTAATGAGGATCGAACTCACAACCTTGTACTTGCCAGGCAGGGGCTTACATTACTGAGCTAAATCCCCAGCCCTTGGCTCACTTTTTTCTTCATCACTTTGGGTTACTGAAACGTTGAACCCAAAACCAGTATAAGATTTATAGAGGTTTAAGAAAAAAGCAAAAGATTTGCACAATATGAAGAAAAACCAGACAGTCAGCTTTTTAACAATTGCCTTACATGGTCCTTTTAGATTAATATAATAGTCAAGTGGTTTTTTTTGCCATTGAATGACACTTTAGCAATTCCAAGACTTTCATAGGCCCTCCTAAAATAGCAGAAACTGTTATGGACACTTCTGGCTACAAATTATTAACAAAATTCAGCAATGAAAATGTCCAGTCCCATAAGGCAGTCATCCATACTGGAATGCTTTCCCCACAACTGTAAAGGATCCAAGATAGTGAGACCCTTTGTCTGTGGAGCAAAGGTAACGTTGATGCTCTCTCCTTTTTACTCACCTTCCCCATGCTGCTTCTGATCCTTCCAGGACCTGAATGGGGATGAGCAGGGTGGGGCAGGTTGAGGAGAAAGAGGGGGTGGTTGTCCTTTCTGACTGTACAGTAGTCAGCTTCCAACTCTCTGGGCCAATAGTTGTTAGTTATTGAAAGCCAACTTTTCTTCAGGGACTCTCACTGGGAACATTCCACTCTTCTTTGTTGATGCCAGCTTTTCAGTTTCTTCCAGCTTTGCCTATGTCTCCTTTGGTCCTTATTTTGTAAAATTTTCCCCGTTGGTCTCAGCTGGTTCCCTTGGGGAGAATTTAAATTACCTCCATAGCAACTCAACCATCAGATTCATCAATCACTCACATTTTTTGTCCCCAAATAACAGGCCACCTAATGCAAAGAAACCTCCTTTAGTCTACTACCAAAAGCTCTCTGGTGAAACAAGAACATATAAATTCTGGATTGTTATTGTGAGCCTCTATTGGGACTGACTGTCTCAGTAACCAGCCTGCCTGCCAGTAGGATTGTTCTCAGCTCAAGACCAGACCCTCAGCAAACAGGATTTCTTAAAGGAGATAAGATGGAACATGAACTGTTACAAGCACCTGGATATCTAGAGACACTCAAGCATTCACACCAGATACCTCAAGGACTTTGCCCACTGAAGCATGAAACATCCAGAGAACTTTGGCCACTGATGTTTACTAAGCTCTTCCTATCAACTGTCTCTTACCTTCTTTCAAACCCTATAAAAACTCTTTGCTCCCTACAGATGGCCTTTTTGCCCTCTGTCTGCCTGCACCTAGGCACAATAAGTTTCACACCATATTGCCTTTACACAAGCCTAATAGTCTTGGATGATCTCAGCCTTGTGCTGTTCCTTACAATTATTTCTATTATTTTCCTCTGTGTATAGAGGATGATGTACAAACAAGAACCTTCAGTCTAACTGTGAAGCCCCTAGGGAGGCAAAGGGTAGGATCTCCCCTCTTTTGGAAAGATGAAATTCATATGGCTTTCTATAGAAATCCTTCTGACAGACCCCTTTTCTTATCAATAACTTAAGCCTTTTTAATGCTTGAAATAAATGAAAAGATTAAGATTTCTTTCTTTCTTTCTTTCTTTCTTTCTTTCTTTCTTTCTTTCTTTCTTTCTTTCTTTCTTACCAAGATCTAACTCACGACCTAGCTCTTCCAGGCAGGCAATGCTTACACTGTTAAGCTAAACTCCCAGCCCCAAGGATTAAGACGTCTACCTATGTATATCTGCTTTGAAATTTCTGGAAAGTGATGGATCTCACACTCACTTTGAAATCTGAAAAACATTTCCATGAAGTCTGGATGTAACTTTCATTTTGAATCCTATCACATTTATAACTGGCTCCCATGCTCACTTACCACACGTTTTTTCCAATAAGTAAGGACAACCCTCACATACCTAGGTCTAATGTTCTCTTCTTATCTTTAAACTCCTTGACTTTGTAACATTTGGCTTTTCCTATGATTCTCTCTTTGATACTCTCTCCCCTTGACCTTCATGGTGCTTTGCTGCTTTGGTTTTCTGCCAACACCCTTAACTCTTGAGCTTCTTTCAATTTTAGTCTTCTGCCACTTATCCCTTAGTAACTGTCCCTCAGACAAGCATCCTTCAGCTCCTTTTTCCTACTTAATTACTCTGTTCCTAGCCAAGTTCATCTACTTTAATGGCTTTAGCAATGATGGTAATGGTAGAGAGTGATGGGTGACAAATGGCAACCAGATGGCACACAATAAACAAAGCTTTTGAAGTATGTATAATTTCCCCAATTTTACAATTAAGGAAATTAAGCCTCCAAGATGATAAATAATTTGTCCAAGGCCACACAGCTAGTTAGTGGTGAAGTCAGAGTTGAAACCCAAGTTTATCTATATTTAACAATACATTTTACCCTCTAAATGTACCTCCTTTCAAATCTGCACCTCTCCAATCCTATTTCCAACTTTCTAGCATGAACTTGTTATGATTATTCCTCAGTTACCTGAATTTAACACATCCCACAGCTCATAGTTTGTTTGGTCAACCACATTCCCCCTTCTGGTTTCCTGTACTGGTTCATGGCATCAGCATTCACCTTAACACAGAAGTAGCAAAGCATGAAGTTATCTTTCACTCACTTCTGACCGTCACTCCTCCACTTCTTTGTTCCTTGATTCCAAGTGCTATTATCATCTTATCTCCTGCATGGACTGTTACAAAGGTAGGGTAACTTGCTTTCCTGGCTCCGGTCTGTATTATCACTCCATGCCCTGTCTGAACCCAGATCAATCTCCCTGATTTCACTGAAATAAAAAGCCCTGCACCACCCTCAAACATCTTGGTGTGCCATTCAAGGCCTGCCAGTATTTGATTCTGTCATATCTTTTTAGCTACTGTCATTATTTTATTCCTCCTCTGCACTTGACCAAGGGGTTATTGTTTGGTCTCCCCAAAGTTGCGGATTCTCAGTGTTTCCATGTTTGCATAGTCTGTCCCACCAATCTAAAACACTATTCTTTTTTATTCTTTCCCTACCCACCCAAATTCCTCTTTTCCCTTGAGTTGAATTGAAGTGTTGCCTTTGTAAAGACTTACCATGTCTACTTGATTTTTGCCATTTCTTGAGTTTGCATTTTTTTTAGCTTTTTGTTTTCTCTATTACAAAATTTTGGTAATTCTGCCTTGAGTTATGAGTTTTTTCTAAAAGAAGTTTCATATTGAATTTTCAGAAAAACTTTGTGTTACAAAGAAATAAAGCCAAATTGGGAGAAGTTGGGATATTGACCAAGGTCATTGTATTAGTAAAGGTTCTTCAAGACATCTATCTATATCTATCTGTCTATCTATCATCTATCTGTCTATCATCTTTAAGTAGAGGGAGATAAGGAGGGAGGGAGATTGGTTCATGTGATTATGAAAGCTGGAAAAGTACCACGATCTGATCTAAGTTGGAGAAACAGGACTGTCAGTGGAATAATTCAGTCCAGATACAAAGACCTGAGAAGTACCCAATGCTACAAATTTCATTCTGAGGACAGGAAAATATGAAATGAAATGTCCCAGCACAAGTGGAGAGGCAGACAAGAAAAGGAAGTGGTGATTCCTTCTTCCTCTACATTTTATTCTATTTATGCCCTCCCTCAAT
Source organism: Hydrochoerus hydrochaeris (assembly GCA_004027455.1). Classification (NCBI taxonomy): domain Eukaryota; kingdom Metazoa; phylum Chordata; class Mammalia; order Rodentia; family Hydrochaeridae; genus Hydrochoerus; species Hydrochoerus hydrochaeris. Next base: position 80,435 of record PVLA01008138.1, read on the forward strand.
GAATTGAATGACTCCCAGCCCACCTATATTGGGAAGGCAGTTAATTTTACTGAGCCCATCTATTCAAATGATAATGTTATGTAAAAACATCTATTCACTTAGAAATAATGTGTAATCTGGGTACCTTGGGGCCAAGTCAAGTTGCTGCAAAATTAACTGTCATAATCACAACCCCAGTGAGTAAAAGAATTAGGGTAAAAACTGAGAATTCCAAATTTTTTAAGGTTCTTCTTATTTAATAATTAACACCTTGAGTTTGGGCCTATGGATTATTAACTTCTATACCCTACAGCACCAACACCTACAGGGTACCATGAATAAGGGGTAATAAGAGTCTCAGAAAGGTTATTTGGATCAGTAGATACACATGGAATATTTTCTACTTATCTATCCTTCAGATAACTTGAGGATTATGGCCTAGTACTTTCCCAAAATTGAGTTTTTCAGCTTTCTTAGGCAAGGTTCCTACAGCTATTTCTCCAAAAACCACCTCACTCTCCTGAATGCATTTCTTTGGCTTATTCCATGGTCAGCAATATCCTACTTAAAATGACACCCAGATCTGAACACAATATTCCGTGGAGGCTTCAAAAAATGTAGAGAATATGCACATATTTAATACAGATATTAAACTTGTCCAAATGCAACCTAAGAGTGATTATAATTTCTTTTATCAGTAGCCAAACAATGCAGGCACATGACTAGCTTCTAGCCAGCTTGACTCTCTGGAGCTTTCTGATGTGATGTCCAGCCAGGTTCTACTTGCTTAATTGCATATTTGAACCTCCACCTAGTGCTTTGGTTGTATTCATGCCAGATAGCATCTTATTAATTTTAGCCATTAATTCCAGCCATTTGAGAGCCTTGAGAGCCAAATTCTGCTCAAGGATAAATAATGGCAGAGGAGGGAGTTGAAATAAGGTCTTTGCTATTTCCAAGCCATTGCTCTTTCAATTGTTTTTTCTGTAACCTGCCTAGCCCATGAGCTGTAGCAATGCTGTCTGAAAGCTCTCAGATGTAAGAGAGAGAGGGAAGAAGAAGAAAAAGAAGAATAAGGAGAAGGAGAAGAAGAAGGGAGAAATAAAGAAAGGAAAAGAAAAGAAAGTAAAGAAAAGAGAATTGAGAAGCTACAGTAACACACCAATGTTTCCTTACAGGCAGCAATGACAGGGTAGATTCAGACCCAGTAGCGATTTTTGATACAATTGATCTCTGAAGCTAGGTGATGAATTGGTAAAGTATAAACCTAGGGAAATAAAAAATTTAAAGGACACATTGGGGCAAACATCAATTCATGAATCAGGCAGCACCAGATCAAAATGATTTGGACTCCAACAAAGGGTCATGGGGAGAAGCCTTCTATCATGGAAACAAGGCGAAACATCTGTTCAGTTAAAGTGGGACAGTGGTCTCATTTGGGTGACTCTAGTGGAAAGTCTCTAGTGGGACATTAGTTGACCATTCTTGATTGGTTAAACTTAGCTTTGGTTTGCCTTTTACTGTGGGTTAGGTATTAGTTACTTATGTAGGATCCCAATGCACTGGAGCCATGTCAGCCTGCTAGAGACAGACTCCCAATTAATTTTCTTTAACAAATCTTACAGAGGAAAAGAACAGATTCTTTTGTTCCTTACACTGACCCACATGTGCCCTTGAGAATTTGAGAATATTTTCAGACTTTTCTGTTAGTGTGGAACTCAAAAGCATAAGCTCTTATGCTTTTGCTCCTTTTTGAAATCTGCCAGTTCAATTCCTCATCCCAAGCCTGTGTTAAAAGCCTAGTATGTGTCAAGAAATCCTGGGGTTTAACAAAACAAGTCCTGGAAAGTAGAATACTTACAAGAAATTTGATGCAGTAAATATCTCTCTGGATAATATTTGATGTGAAAGCAATTTAAAATTCACTTTCAAAATTGGGTAACAATTTGATATATGTGTAAATGCAGGCGATCTTTTAGATTTTCATTACTGTAAGTGTTTTGAGTAACTAAAATGTAGCACAAGACTGATGTTCTATGACTCTTCACTGCCTCAAGATTGATTTTCTTTTTTAACAGTTCTGGGAAATACATTAATTGATAAGCTTTTAGTAAAAAAGAAAAAGCATGAATGATTTTCTTTCATGTTTTAATGGGCACAAAAGGCTCACTGTGAATCATGAACCTCACTCTTCTTAGAGGCCCAGAACAGATATGAAGTTTCTCTAAATTCATATGAATCCTAGTCAACTAATCAGAGAATGATGCCCAAGGAAAGAAGAAGTCTATGCTGTCAAGAAATATCAGCAATTGTTCTAAAAGAATTCATACAGATTAACACAGGGGAGGAAGATAGTAAAGACTGACTATTGTCCAAAGGTCGGGTGCAGGAAAATATGGCCTCCATCAAAGACAAGTCATGCTTGTAGTGTTTAGTGTTTCATTGCCTATGCAGGTCTAAATCTGGTAGTCTGGTCATCTATTCAGAGATAACAATATGAGAGGTAGTATCTATGGGGCATCTCCTTCTGAAGGTTAATTCCCTATTATCTTGTTTTGAAGTCCCATATCATTTTCATTGTTTTGTTTGGTTGGGTTTTACTCTCTTTTGTCTTGTCTGATTTTATTATATCTAATGGCATGGGCAGCTATTTCCAAGATAACAAGCTATATTATGGCAGCCATCTTGGATTTACTATTACCTTGTTTTGAAGTCCTTTATTGCATTCATTGTTTTAGTTTTATTTATTCTATTCTATTCTGTTTTGTTTGATTTTTATTATGTCTGAAGATATGGGCAGCTATTTTGAAGATAACAAGAGGCATTATGGTAACATTGTTAATTTCTTATTATCTTGCTTTGAAGTTCTGTGTCGCTTACACTGTTTTGTTTTGATTGGCTTTATTCTGTTTTATTTTGCTTGGTTTTATCCTCTTTAAAATACAAATTTTAAAAAAAGACAAGCCAACCTCCATCTTTAGTTTCTTATGCATATGAGGGTAAGTTGGTTCAGTGATAGCATTTTGTTCACTTGTGGACATCCCACAAGATAGCTAGGACAGCTACTGATTTGACAGAAGGCTGCCCAGCTGCTGAAGGCTGAGGTTATAAAGCTTTCTAGTTTACTAGCTTTGCAGGATACAAAACATTCTTCATTTGTAAATTTGCCCTTCAATCTTAATGTTAACTTAACCAAATTTATATTATAATACCTTTGTTTCTTTTTTTGTTCCATACTTGACATCCTTTCAACAGAATTATTCAAAGAAAGCCTTTGGAAGTCAAATTGGTGCACATTTTTTTAAAAAAAAATCAATGGAAAAATGAGTACTGTTGCTTCTGTGTCAAGTGAGATATAAAATGTTACCTTGTTCAATGGGACTTTTGATATGAAAATAAGGATAACTTAGTACACTGTGCAGAAGGGTTTATGGCAAATTTAACATGAATTCAATGTATTATAGGCACCCAAGCATGAAATTTGTGTGTCAACATTCATACAGGGTATGATCAAAAATTATAATGAATGTTTAAATTTCTTTTAAAAAAATTATTTCACTAAAGGACATTGCCATTAATTCCCCTGAAAATACTAACACTACTCACTTTGAATATCCTTACCCCACCATTCTTGCCACTTTCTGAAGCAGATCTGAAAGTCCTCTTTCCTGAGTCTCGTTAGTTACACTGTATGACTTCCTCAGTATCCTGAGTTGACTTAACATGTTTAAATTTCATGGTCAATTTAATCTTGGGAAAGAACTACAAGTCACATAGTGCCAGATCCAGTGGCTAATGTGGATGAAGACATACCATAATGTTTTTAGGACCTGAACTTTCTCTTGAATGGCATTTGGCAGCAATATTCACTGTATTTTTTTTAAATAACACTTCATAAAGGCACTCCCAAAAGAAGACTTTGACAACTGCTTCAGAAAATAGCCAGAACAATGGGATAAATGTGTTGGAAGAGAGGAGGAGCATTTTGAGGGGGAATTGATGACAGTATGTCTTGTACTGTAACAAAAATTTTTAAAATTTAAATATTCATTGTATTTTTATCAGACCTTGAATATGAATAAATCAGATCAATTCAGCTAATATAGTTTGAATGTCTACAAAGTGCCAGGTACCATTTTGAGTATTAGACATCACAGCAAACTAAAAATAGATTCTTAGCCAGGTGTGGTGGCACACACCTATAATCTCAGTACTTTGGAGACTGAGGCAGGAGAATTGTTGCAAGTTCAAAACCAGGCTGGGCACCATAGTGAGTTCAAATCCAGACCAAACTACATAGAGAGACCCTTTCTCAAAAACCAAAAGAAGGGAGAGAAGTCAAGATGGCCGTTCAGTGAGCAACAGAATACAAAGCCTCCCAGGAGAAACAACTCATATGCCAGAATAAAACACCCTGGAGAGATCCAGACAGAGGGAGATGGATCCTCTTGACACAGGAAGAAATTAAAATGTAAAAAAGCTCATCAAATACATTGGGACTACAACAAAAACCAAAAGAAAAACAAAAGATAGATTTTTGCTCACATAGTTCTTACATTCTGTCAGAGAAATTTATTTAAAACACATAGTACATAGTATGTCAGGAAATGAGTGCTGTGGATCAGAGGGAAGTCAGTGGGGTAGAGGGTGTGTGTGGCAGATGCAGGGAGGGAGGCTCCAGGGACAGATGTTTGAGTAAACTCTTCAGAAGGTGATGGCAGTCATGAAGGTCCTAGAAGAAGAATACTCCAGGAAGAGGGATTTTTAGGGCAAGGAACTAAAGTTGAGGTGCCTGGCATGCCTCATATAGAACATTCCAGAGGAGGTAAGTTACAGTAGTACAGCAGGATTCCATGTCAAATGCCTAGAATTAATACAGAGTTCAGGAGTTAAGTGTACTGGTCCCAACACAATTATGCTTATTCAGCATATTTCAGATCCAGCCACAAATTCAGGGGTCCCCAGCTGTCCACACTTCTAACCAGTTAGCTGACTACAAATTTTGGGGATCCCACAGCTCCCTCAGGCTCAAAAACTTTCTAGAAAAACACAGAACTCAGGAAAGTGTAGCATTTATGATTATAGCTTTATTTTAAATTATACAAATCAGGGCTGCCAACTAAAGAGGTGCACAGGATGAGGTCTGGTGTTGTTCCAAATGCAGAGAATCTGTGTAATTTCCCAGTGGAATCAGGATACATCACATTCCCAGTAAACCAATGGGTTCATCAACCACTAGTCTCACCAGGCTTGGGGTGTCCAGGGGTTTTATTGGGGTTTCAGTATGAAGGCATGTTTGAATAAATCAGTGGCCATACCTTTGCATTCAATGTACAGCTTCCTTTGTGCACCAGACCTCAACCTGGTATCATGTGACCAAAGCCCCAAATTTCTAATCACATAATTGATCTGTGAGAAGCCTCCATCCTGAGTTACTTCATTACCATAAATTTATGTGTGATCTGTGAATGAATAACAGACAAATCTATCACCTGGGAAATTTCAGGGTTTAGAAACTTAGACACTCTCTCTCAGGGATCACAGAAAAAGAACGGCCACATCATCATCATCTTCACCATTGTTATTATTATAATACAGGATGGGCCATGTCAAGATTGGGAGAAATTATCCATTGTAGTTCTGTAATGATAATGTTGCAAAAAAACTTATAATAAGGAGAAATCAAGCAGAATAACAAAAAATATGAACTTATCAAAAAATTCAGAGCCATTCACAGAGTTGGAGGAGCGAGAACAAGGTCACACCAACAAGCCAGCCCAGTCTGGGAACCAGTGCCATGTGCGGGCCACCACCAGACTGGGAATAGCCAGATCCCAGCCCCTTCCAGCATGCAAGCTGGCAAACAAGAAGAACCAGTTATAACCCACTTGTCCCCACACCCGCCATATAAGCAACAAGCTTATCTAGAGAAACACAAGCTGTGATGAAAGCTGTGGAGGTGAAATGCAATTGGATGCCTATGGTGCTTTGGTGCTTCACTAACATTGCAGGTCTAGGGCCAGTGGTCCAGTCATAGGTGCAGAGAATAGTGGTATACAGTGTGGCATCTGGGGATCTCCTTCTGAGAGTTTCAGCCATTGTTGATTCCCTATGGTCTTGTTTTGAAATTCTGTATCATTTCCATTGTTTTGTTGGATTGGATTTTATTCTCTTTTGTTTTGTTTGATTATGTTAGCTCTGATAGCAGGAGTAGCTATTTCAAACATAGCAAGATATATTATGGTAGCAATTTTGGATTTACTATTGACGTGTTTTGAAATCCTTTACTGCATTCATTGTTTTGTTTTTGTTTTTATTCTGTTCTGTTCTGTTTGATTTTTACTATGTCTGAAGTTATCTGTACCTATTTTGAAGACATCAAAAGGCATTATGGTAACTATTATCGATTTTGTGATATTTTGAAGGCCATATATCTTACACTGGTTTGTTTTGATTGGTTTTATTCTGTTTTATCCTCTTTAAAATAAAATTTTAAAAATTCAGTTTTTTCCAAATAAAGAAAAACAAAACAACTAGCTTTCAACCAAGGCAAAGGCAGACTGACCCCTCTTCTTTAACACGCTTATCTCAAATGTTTTATTTCTGCAGGGAAGGGGTCACAGAAATATTTTTAAAACTATATACAATAAGCTGTTACCTAACTGTGCTGAGAGGGATCTGTGTTTAGTGCAAAATTCCTTTCATTTGCTTTTAGAAGGAACTTAATGTTTCACACAGACACACAATGTATTTCTTTCAGAGTAATTATTTGAGAACTAGATGACTTTTGTTCAATAGAATTCATAATTGCTAGAGATAAAAGAACATTGGAGAAATGCTAGTTCAAAAGCCAAAGACCAATGGATTTACATAATTGTCCACAGTCAAGGAGGTAAGTGTGAGAGCTGAGGCCTGAACTTCCGACCTGTAGTCCAGGGCTTGCTTCATTATGTGAAACTGCATCATTTAATCAGTCATTACATCAGCATTAGCTTAAAACGTAGCCTCCAAAAAGCCTCAGCCCTGGAGATAGGAGTTATGAGTAACACCAGCTCCTGCCTCCATTACCTGTGTGATTCTGGGCAAATAACCTCTCTGAGTTGGTATCTACTGCAAAATGCTCACAAAATATTTCCATAAGGATTAAATGAGATGATGCAAGTGAAAAACACTGCTACAAAGCTCTGAGCTAATGGGAAAATATAACTGTAGTACTTGATGTTATTATTTAAATGCATAGAAACCCTCATCTCTTGATGAAAATGGAATAGATTTTGAACTACTTAAAATATATATATCTGAACAATATGCTAGTGAGTGTTGGGGATGCTGACTTGTGATGAACAATGTCACCACAACTCACAGAAAGGTACTATCTGTGGTTGGCAACAGTGCTCACAAAACTCAGATTGGAAAATGGAATGGGGCTGCAAAGCAACCTAAAGAGAAAGGCCCAGAGTTCCAGTGTGTGAGACACTGTTGAGTAGAATAAGACACTTTTTTTGTTTTAATTTTAAAGAGGAAATAAAAGATAAAAATAGTAATGAAACAGTTTCAAAACATGTAGGTAGAACAGTTATTATGACTAATACATTGCATATTGTTGTATTCATAGTGGTTATTCAGAGTACAAGATAGAGGCATGATATATTGTCTAAACAGTATTAGCACAAACCTTTCTTTTCAATGAACTAAGAGAAACTAGTTGTGTAGCTATCATAACTATCTTGTATATACATATATATATTTTTTTCTTTTTCCCTTTCTTCTTTTCCCCTTTCCCTTGTTATAGTTTGTCTTTTCTGTTGAACAATTTCTTCCCAATTCAAAATTTCTATTGTACATTTTGGATCTTATTTACTTATTTAGTTTCTTATACTAGTGAGACAATACAATGTTTATACATATGTGTCTGATCTATGTCACTCATGAGTATGATCTTGAGTTGCATCCATTTACCTATAAAAATGTCTAGTTTATCCTTTTTTATGACTGAGTAGTACTTCATTATATAAAATACATCCCTTTTATCCATTCCTTATTTCATGGGCTTTTGGGTTGTTTTCCAAGATTTAGCTATTACACATTGTGTTGTTATAAACATGGCTGGACCTATATTGCTGTGGTGTGATGTTTTCAGATCTTTAGGGAAGATACTCAGAAGGGGAATAGCTAGATTGAATGGGACCTCTAATCCTAGGGGGTTTTTATTTACTTTTAATTTAATTTTTTTTTATTTTAAAGAGAATAAAACAAAAGAGGACAGATCTAAGCAGATCAGAACAGAACAATGTAAGCAACACAGCACTTCACAACAAGACAATTGGATATTAACAGTAGCTACCATAATGTCTCTTTCTTTGAAATAGTTGAGCTTAGCTTTACACACAATAATGTCAAATATAACAAAGTAGAATAAACAACTCAAGAAAATGGAAGTATTCCAAGACATTCTGAACCAAATAACCAAAGATGAACAATGGCTGCTATATTATCTCAATTTCCATAAAAATTTTGTTTTTACTATCATACATATTAAAATCCAATAAGACAGAACATGATAGAACCAATGGTAATAGAAAAACAAAAGCATGGTAGGACTTCAGAGAAAGATATTAAATCAACACTGGCTACCATACTGTCTTGTCTTCAAAGTAACTATTCATATGATCACATGTATTAAGATCGAACAAAACAGAATAAAACCATTTGAACCAATGAATTAAGACATAAGACATCAGTGCAGTATAATGGTGAACCATGATTTCCATAAAATCTTCTGTACTCTTACCATTTCTTACACTAGGGAGACTATACAGTATTTATACATGTGAGTTTGATTTATTTCACTTATAAGAATAGATTCAAGATGCATCCATTTATTTAGAAATATCTCAATGTGATTATTCTTTATAGCTGAGTAGTACTCCATTGTATAAAAGTACCACAATTTTTTTATCCATTCCTCAGTTGATGGGCACTTTGGTTGTTTCCAAAATCTGGCTATTACAAATTGTGCCGTTATAAACATGGGTGCACATATATCACTGTGGTAAGATGTTTTCCGATCTTCTGGGAATATGCCTAAGAGTGGAATAGTTGGGTCAAATGGGACCTCCAAGCCCAGCTTTTTGAGGAATCTCCAGATTGACCTCCACAGTGGTTGCACTAGTCTACACTCCCACCAACAGTGCAGAAGAGTTCCTTTTACCCCACAGTCTCTCCAGCATTTGTTGTTTGTAGTTTTGTTGATCCTGGCCATTCTTTCTGGAGTGAGATGGTATCTCAGTGTGGTTTTAATTTGCATTTCTCTAATGACCAATGATGATGAACATGTTTTAATGTATTTATTTTTGATTCATATTTCTTCATCTGAGAACTGTGTGTTCATCTTGGATGCCCATTTTTGGATTGGATCTTTGAATTTTGGGGGTCTGATTTTTTTTTAATTCTTTATAAGTTCTAGGCAGAAGTCCTTTTTCTGAGGGACAGTTCACTAAGATTTTTTCCCAGTTTGTAGGTTTTCTTTTCACTCTGCTGGAGATTTCTTTGGACATGCAGAAACTCTTTAATAAGATATGATCCCAGTTATTGATTCTGGGAAGTATTTCCCGTGCAGTTTGGTTGTTGTTCATGAATTCTCTACCTACCCCTATGTCTTCAAGAATTTTACCTACTTTGTCTTGCAACAGATTTAGTGTTTCTGTTTTAATGTTTAGATCTTTGATCCATTTGGATTTTAGTTTAGTACATGGTCACAGGCATGGGACTAATTTTAGTTTGGATAGCCAATTTTTCCAGCACCATTTATTTAAGAGACTGTCATTCTTCCAGTGAACATGCTTGGCCCCTTTATCAAAGATAAGGTGGTTGAGTGTGTTTGTAGTTGTATCTTCTAATCTATTCCATTGATCTTCAGGTCTGTTTTTATTCCAATACCATGTTGATTTTATTAGAGTAGCTTTGTAGTATAACTTCATGTCAGGGATTGTGATGCCTCCTGCCTTGGCTTTGCTGCTTAAAATTGCATTTGCTATTCTAGGTCTCTTCTGGTTCCAGATGAATTTTAGGACTGATTTCTCTAGATCTATGAAGTATATTAGTGGTGTTTTCATTGGGATTGCATTGAATGTGTATAACAATTTTGGGAGAATGGCCATTTTTGCAGTATTTATTCTTCCTATCCATGAGCAAAGGATGTCTTTCCATTTTCTGAGGTTCTCTTCGATTTTTTTTTTCAGGGTATTATAATTTTCCCTGTACAACTCTTTTACATCTTTCATTAGATTAATTCCTAAGTATTTCATTTTTTTTTTGGATGCTAGTGTGAAGGGTGTAGCTTCTCTTATTTCTCTCTCGGTGATTTTATTGTTAGTGTATAAGAATGCTATTGATTTTTGAGTATTGACTTTGTATCCAGCTACTTTGCTGAATTTATTTATTATATCTAGGAGACTTTCAGTGGAGGTTTGGGGGGTCTTCTGTGTAGAGTATCATGTCATCTGCAAATAATGATAATTTAACTTCTTATTTTCCTATCTTTACTCCTTTTATTTCCCTCTCTTGTCTAATTGCTCTGGCTAGTATTTCCAGTACTATATTGAATAGGAGTGGTGATAATGGACATCCTTGTCTTGTGCCTGATTTTAAGGCAAAGGCTTTCAGTTTTTGGCCATTTAATATGACACTAGCTGTTGATTTGTTGTAGATGGCCTTTATCATATTGAGGTAAAGACCATCTATTCCAATTCTCTGTAAGATTCTTATCATGAATGGGTGTTGGATATTATCAAAAGCTTTTTCTGCATCTATAGAAATGATCATGTGATTCTTGCTTTTGGCTCTGTTGATATAGTGGATTACATTTTTTGATTTACGTATGTTGAACCATCCCTGCACGCCTGGGATGAATCCCACTTGGTCATAGTGTACAATCTTCTTGATGATTTGCTGCATCCTGTTTGCCAATATTTTATTGAGAATTTTTGCATCTGTATTCATTAGGGAGATTGGCCTGTAGTTCTCTTTTTTAGTTGGGTCTTTCTCAGGTTTTGGTTCTAGAGTGATATTTGCTTCCAGGAATGACTTAGGGAGAGTTGCTTCCCTTTTAATTTCATTGAAGAGTTTGAGGAGTGTTGACATTAAGTCTTCTTTGTATTTCTTGTAGAATTCCACAGTGAATCTGTCTGGGCCTGGGCTCTTCTTTGTTGGTAGGGGCTTGATTACATTTTCAATTTCATTCATAGAAATTGGGTTATTCAGCAGTTTTACATCTTCTTGATCCAGCTTTGGTGGTTCGTATGTTTCTAGGAATCTGTCCATTTCTTCTGTGTTATCGAACCTATGAGAGTAGAGGTTTTCAAAATAGTTGTTGATGATCTTCTGTATTTCCACAGGGTCGGTAGTGATTTCTCCTTTTTTCATTCTATGCATGAATTTGAGTCTTTTCTTTCCTTTTTTAAAATTAGGTTGGCTAGAGGCTTGTTCTTTCAAAGAACCAACTCTTTGATTCATTGATTCTTTGAATTGTTTTCTTAGTCTCTATTGCATTAATTTCTGCTCTGATCTTTATAATTTCCTCCCTTCTTTTGGCTTTGGGCTTGGCTTGCTCTTCTTTTGTAGGTGTTTCAGGTGTAATATCAGGCTGCTTATTTGTGTTCATTCTGTTTTCCTAATGTGGGAACTCAGTGCAATAAATTTTCCTCTGAGACTGCTTTCATTGCATCCCCCAGGTTCCAGTAAGTTGTATTTGTATTTTTGTTTGCTTGTAGATATTGTTTAATTTCTTCTTTAATTTCCTCTGTGACCCACTGATTGGTCAAGAGTGTATTATTTAATTTCCATGTTTGTGTGGTTTTTGCAATTAGTTTTATCATTAATTTCCAGTTTTGTGGTGCTATGATCCAATAACATGCATGGGATAATTTCAATTCTTTTGCATTTACTTAAGTATGTTCTGTGGGTTAGTATATGGTCTATTTTAGAGAATGTCCCATGTACTGGTGAGAAGAATGTATATCCTGATGTTGTTGGATGGAACACTCTGCATATGTCTATCAAATCCATTTGTTCACAGGTGTGATTCAGTTCTGTTATTTCTTTGCTGATTTTCTGTCTAGTTGATCTATCCCTTTGTGTCAATGGTGTGTTAAAGTCCCCTGTTATAATTGTGCTATTGCCTATTTGATTTTTCATTTCTGTTAATACTTGCTTTGTGTAGTTGGGTGCTCTGGAATTTGGTGCATATATATTTAAGATTGTTATCTCTTCCTCTTGCAGTTTTCCCCTAACTAGTATGTAGTGACCTTCTTTATTTCTTTGGACCATTCTTGCTTTGAAGTTCACATGGTCTGCAAACAGAATAGCTACCCCTGCTTTTTTTTGAGTTCCTGTTGCATGGAGTATTGTTTTCCATCCTTTGCCTTTCAGTCTATGAGTTTCCTTTTGGGTTAGATGGGTTTCTTGTAGACAGCATATGGTTGGATGTTGTTTCTTGATCCATTCTGTCAATCTGTTTCTTTTAATTGGTGAATTGAGGCCATTTACATTAATGGTTATAACTGTCATATATTGGTTTATTGTTGACATGTTATCTTTCTGATGTTGTATCTTAGCTTTCCATTCTGTTTAATTGTCTGTCTTGCTTAGTGGTTTTTTCCTATGTGTATCTAGAATGTCTTTCAGTATTCTTTGTAGGTTTGGTTTGGTGATCATGAAGTTCTTCAGCTGTTCTTTGTCATGGAAGTATCTTATTTCTCCATC